>JALJCO010005219.1:222500-391733 GCA_023101725.1 Atherinomorus stipes | reverse complement strand
ATGCTCCGATGTAAAAGAAAAAAAAAAGAAAAATCAGAATAAGTCTGAGATCCAGGGTGTACCCCGCCTCTCGCCTGGTCATAGCTGGGATAGGCTTCAGCAACCCCCGCCACCCTGAACTGCATAAGCGGTACAGAAAATGAATAAATGAACGAATGAATGAATGAAAAGCCTGACATCTTCAGATAACAGACCAATAGGTAATCATTACCTTGGATGACTGTCCAACATTGTAAATCCAGATATTCACGCTGCTTTCCATGTTGCCAGATACCAGGTAATTAGGACTAGAACCCTAAGCAATGGTGGCGCCGCAAGATGGCCCAACACAAAACGCCCTTCGGATTAGTCTATAGGATGTCATCAGGGACTTCAAAAGGAACCCTATCCCTAAAAACTCTTTCTCTCCTGAGCTCCTCTGATAATCTGCACCAACATCGGCAGGATGTTCCAAGAATGGGTGGGACATTTTTCAAGAGAGCTGATTGGTTGATCTCTGATCCAGAATGTAACCTGCTCTGGAGTGGGTTAGCTGCTCAGCGCCACTTAGCATGGCGATTTATCTGCCAAGAAGTGAACCAGGAAACCCAGTTTAATCCGGAAGTTACCTCCATTGTTGGTCTTTTGTTTTGTATTTCCTTTCTGGGATTGATAGAGTATTTTTCATTTCATTTCATAAGGGAAAATCCAGCTTCGTAGTTTAGGCCACAGGTGGCTGAAAGGTACGATGGGGTAAATTTTTAAGTCGTATATGGTATGTACGTATGTATGACGCTGCAGCTGGGAAACATTATGACGGATAATATGATTTCTCAGTCAAACAGGTGGCGTTTTCCACTTCTCTGTTGGAGAAAGGCATGGAAACTTTTGGTCCCTTTAACACCATCACAACTCTGGTCTTCAAACGTGTTGTAACCAACATTGGAAGTGCCTACAATCCAAATACAGGTAAGGAGAATAAACATCTGTTGCTCCAACTGATAAATGCTCACTTCTTTACTTCTTAACATTACAACATAAAATGTTCTGCAGGTATTTTCGTTGCACCTATGAGAGGCGTCTACCACTTTGAATGGTACATTGGTGTACATGGCGGTGATCATTCTGCAGCTGCCTCGTTAAGGAAAAATGGGGAGATAGTTTTCACTGCGTGGGAACATCAGACGGCTCATTATGGGACTTCTTCTAATGGCGCCGTGCTGCTTCTGGAGGTTGGAGACCAGGTATATGTGAGCCAGTGGGTAAACTCAAAAATATTTGATAATAGTCACCCTCACCACACTACCTTCAGTGGTCATCTGGTGTTCACCGTGTGAGAGGGAAACAAATCCTGCCTCTTCATCTGGGAGCTTTAAGTTTATCTGCTTTTTCTTTAGTCTTGAATCACAGAAGTTAAAGGTAGAGTCCGAAGTCCCCCCACCGTTTCTGTCTGCAAACAACAGCATTCAAGCTGATTCAAACTCAGCGCCCCTCCCTCTCAGGCCAATGGCTGCCTCGTTCTTCAAACTATTCAGCTTCAGGCCTCTGCTTCAGAGCTCAGAAGCGGGTAAAAGCCAAAATATAGTAATATTCACCCTGGTTTTCCAACTTGCATTATCTAAAGCTATTACCTTTTCTTCGGTGCATCTGCCATTTTTTCTTTCTTTCTTTCTTTCTTTCTTTCTTTCTTTCTTTCTTTCTTTCTTTCTTTCTTTCTTTCTTTTCTCCTTCGAGAGTTTGAGTGACTGGTGTCTGCTCCAATCATGAGCTTATTCCCACACAGCGTCATGTCCTTAGTTATGTCATTGGCTGGTGATATAAAGAGAAATCTCCACCCAGAAACGTCCCGAACACAAGAAAACAAAGCTAAAGAGTAAATTACAGGCAGGGGAAGAGGGAGTTGCATTCAAATGCAGCACTGCACGCGAGTAAAGGCCCAAAGGTGCAGTTTGAGATGGATTTCACTCGCACAAGGCTAACGTTTATTTTCACGGGGGAACTTTGGAGTACCTTTTAAGGTAGAGTCCAAAGTTTTCCAAGTGAAAATAAAAGCTCAATCTGCACCTTTGGGCCTCTACTCTCGTGTGGCCATGAGTTTTTTGTTTGCAACCCAGCCAGCACGTCCATGTGGGGCCCATCAGGGTTAATTTTTGGCTGCATATGAGGGACCCAAGTGGGTTTGTCCACGGTTTACATGGTGGCCCCACCTGTGTTTGCCCCTATAGCCTGTAAGTGTTTGAAAAGGCGTGGACTTGAACTGGGCAAATTTGCAGAGCTCGGTTTAAGTTCCATAGGCCCCATATGTGGAAACCCACATGGGCAACCACAGGTGGGGCAACCATTCAAACTGTGGACAAACCCACTTGGGTCCCTCATACAAAAACTCACTTGGGCCAAAATTCAACCCTTATGGGCCCCCACATGGAAATGTCTGCCCCTGACTGTTTGCCCCTTCCCTCTGTTTTGGTGTGTTTCTGGACAGAGATTTGCATATTTGTCTCCAGCCAAAGACAGAGCTAAGGTGTAGCCTCTCTGGGGATAAACTCATCGGCTGGAGCAGACTTTTTTTTTTTCAATTTAAACATCAACATCAGATTCACTCAAATTCTCGACAGAAAATGGGAGATGCAGAGAAGAAAAGAAAGTATTGTGCTGTGAAAAAAGCTTTAGATAGTGCACGCTTGATAACCAGGGTTGATCTTGCTTTGGCTTTCACCCGCTTCCGAGCTTTGAAGAAGATGCTTGGGGTTGACTAGCGATGTGGCCATTAGCCCGAGGGGAGGGGCTCAGTTTGAATAGTATTTACAAATAGAGACGGGGAAACTCCAGAATCTGCCTTTAAAGTTTGTCCAATCATCTTGAATCAAAATGACAAAGTCTGCTGAAGCTGTGATTAAAACCTGTATCTGTAAAATATGATCAACATTAGTGGAACATGTGATTGTGTTTTCTTCAAGAATAAACATCAATGCAGCAACATCTCTGGACATTTCTTTATTTTATGTGCACTTCAACATGTTGGGAGGAGAAAAATATCAGCTTTAGTTATTAGCACGGGTATTGATATTTAAGTGCCACTTCGACGTCTGCTGAGTCTCGGAAAGCATCAGCCTCTGCCCTTTTTTTCCAATAAACTGAAATATTACATGGTCATAAGTATTCAGAACCTTTGCAGTGACTCATATTTAACTCAGACTGTCCATTTCTTCTGATCCTTCTTAAGATGGTTCTACTTCTTCATTGGAGTCCAGCTGTGTTTAATTAAACTGATTGGACTTGATTAGGAAAGGCACACACCTGTCTATATACAGTAAGACCTTACAGCCAGTGCATGTCAGAGCAAATGAGATTGGATACTTATGTCAATTTTTTAGTTTTGTTTTTTAATAAATTTGCTAAAATTTCTACATTTCTGTTTTTTTTTTCTGTCAAGATGGGGTGCTGGGTGTACATTAATGAGAAATAAAATGAACTTTTTGATTTTGGCAAATGGCTGCAATGAAACAAAGAGTGAAAAGTTTAAAGGTCTGAATATTTCTTTCCGTTCCCACTGTTAAGAGCCTCACTTTTTACAACAAATACCAAGGGCCAGCGGATGACAAATGTGCTGAGCGTGCCATCTAGTGGTGTGTTTAAGTAACCTTTATAATCCAAAGAACCATTTTCAGCTTCAACTGAACTAAATAAGTAATTTCGAGCTGCATTTTTAAAAATTATTAAACAACACATTAATTCTCCATCTACATAGAACTGTACCGAACATTTTAAATACAATATCAATAGAAGTTTATTTTAAACATGAATGAGAAATATTTGCTCTATACTTAAGTTTAGAGCATGTTCCATGGCCTTTTGAAAAAAAGGCAGCTTATCATTTCAATAACATTTCTTACTTTAGAAAAAAAAAGCTGTCATTTTAAAGAATTCAGTTTTATTTCTGTTTTTGGTTTTCAAAAGAAACTTGGAAAAAGAGGATACATACATTTTTTTCAATCGTCTTTCTTTAATGGGATTCAATGCTATAAAAAAAGATTAAATAGATAAAAATCCTGAAAAATAACCCCACACCATAATCCTCCTTCCACCAAAATTTGCACTTGGCATAATGCAGTCAGACAAGTACGGTTGTCCTGGCAACCGCCAAACCCAAACTCCTCCATCAGATTGCCAGATGGAGAAGCATGATTGGTCCCTCCAGAGAACGCCTCCACTGCTCTAGAGTCCAGTGGCGGCTGCTTTCCACCACTGCATCCACGCTTTGCTGTACACTTGGTGATGTATGGATGGGTGCAGCTGGTCGCCATGGAAACCCATTCCATGAAGCTCTCTGTCACTGTTCTTGAGCTGATCTGAAGGCCACATGAAGTTTGGAGGTCTGTAGTGATTGACTCTGCAAAAATTTGGTGACCTCTTCGCACTATGTGCTTCAGCATCCACTGACCCGCTCCGTCAGTTTACGTGGCCGACCACTTCGTGGCTTAGCTGCTGTCGTTCCCAAACACTTCCATTTCCTTTTAAAACAGCTGACAGGTGACTGTGGAATATTTAGGAGCGAGGAAATTTCACCACTGGATTTGTTGCACAGGCGGCATCCTATCACAGTTCCACGCTGGAATCCACTGAGATCCTGAGAGCGACACATTCTTTCACAAATGTTTGTAGAAACAGTCTGCATGCTGAGCTGCTTCATTTATACACCTGTGGTCATGGAAGTGATGGAACACCTGATTCCATCATTTGGATGGGTGAGCAAATATTTTTGGTAACATAGTGTATCTCAGGGTCTTTACAACAGAGAGGAGAATGGAGCGAGAGACTGGCAGGTGTGGACTCTGCATCCATCTGTCATGATGAAGAAGGAAGCGAGTCACGAAGCGAAGCTCTCATTTCACTGGCTGATCTCCGTTCTTACCCTCACTTTTTGTTTTATATGAAGCACTTTGAGCTGGCCTGTACATGAAATGTGTTAAATGAATAAACCTGCTTCCCCTGAATGCCTCACAGTACCCGTCTCTACTGCATCAACTGCTTTACCACACGTAAAAGATCTGTATCAATTTGATTAGGCAACTTGAATGTTGTAAAATAGATGTGCTTGATTCTCCACCACTGATTGGCAGCTGGTTTATGAAAAAGCTGAATAAAGGAGACATTTTAACCCTAAAAGCCTCTCAGAAGCATGTTTGTGATTCCTCCGTCATGAACAGTTCATCACGGTCAGCTGAGTTTCATCTGAGAGACAAACAAGCTCAGAAAGAGCTCCATCAGCAGCTGATGACGCGCATTAACGCTCCCTGAGTGGCCGATGTGTGCGTTGCAGGAAATCTGGGACGTTAGATCTTCCTCGTAGCGTGACTGCCTGCAGAGTCGCTGTGACACCAAAACTAAAGGAAACTTAGTTTAAATACCATCAACAAAAAAAAGAACAAAAGTTATTTCTGCTCCTTTTACTTCCATAAACAAGTTTGTCCGTTTCTTCGGAAGAAAGAGCCACTGAAGGAAAATCCATGTCCATGAGATCTGCACCGCATCTTTAACTTATCACTGTTGCTTCTTTAGATCATTTTGATTTAATTCAGTTATCTTTATTATGAATAATATGATTTAATTTCTCTTTCTGTATTTGTGTATTTTTTACATATGTGCTTTTTTTTGTATCACCTGTGATGCTTTTAATGTGTTTATGTTGGGGTGTTACAAAACATTGATACACTGAAATATTGCTACATTTTATGTTGCAATATCACATCGATATTAAAAAACGCTGTATTTATATGTTTTACAAAGAAAATCTTGTGATATTTTGTTGTTCCAGCATGTACTGTACAGTTGCCCTCAAAATTATTCACACCCTCCAATAAAGCACAAAAATCAGCTGTCAGTGAAATAAGTTTAAATTAAAAAAATATATATGAAAATCATGACATCGATTTTGAATTGTGGTTTGAAAGAAATGTTATAAACAAACACAAAAAATAAAACAAGTAAACAAGCATGATGGGGCTCCGGAGCTAAAATGTTGTTGAGCAACACTTTGAGGCAATCAGGTGTTTTCTGTAACGTCCAATCAGACGTCTGCACCTGTTGACAGGTATGTTGGTCCATGTTCATAAACAAGGTGATCTAATGTGTAGTTTTTTAAAACTATTTGGTCCAACCACAATTCAAAAAAGTATTTTATTTCACTTAATTATAATTTTGTAATATAGTTTCTTTTGAATTTGAATTTTGAATTTTACCTTTTCTTTAATTGGAGGGTATGAATGATTTTGAGGAAGACTGTAGAAAAGTACCTGCTTGATATCTATGTGCATCTGCAGGTAAACTTTACACACAGTGGAAAGTACAATTTGTCTTCAGGTTTTCATAAACCAGTTGTTTGAGATTATAACGCACTGCTTGAAATGTTTGTTTTTCATATGCGTTACATGTACTCATATACTACTTTGATTTACTGTTTTACTAATTTCACATGAATTTCTGCCATTTATGTGAAATTAATTGACAATAATTTATAATTTATTTCAAATGGATTCAATTTGTTTAATAAATTCATAATGTCTTCAGTGACACATCCTGGTTCATCGGGGATGAAATTTATTGCAATATATCGATTATTGCAGAATTACTGTATCATGATATTATCGTTATCGTAGGCAAAATACCGTGGGCGTGTCATAGAGTGATGTCACTCTACGACGCGCCCACCAGACCTATTAGTGCACGGTAAAATCTAACCCCACCCCTGACCCCTCCCCCTAAACCTGACAAGACCCACCCACTATGTGACACGCCCACTACACGACACGCCCATTATATGACACGCCCCTTGGTCGCAAGCCGCAGATGGATACACTTGCTTGGTAAGGTCTCAGTCTGCAGCAGAGTAGCAACATGGTGGTTTCTAGCAGCTAATAGCAAGTATATGCGTGTCTTACCTTTATCCCGCTGCTCAGGAGGCAAATCTTCATTAGCTCCTGTTAGTTTTGAGTTAGCTTGGTTTGCATTTAGCCCAGAGTACGTCAGCGCCAAGGCCGCGCTTTCCCCATTTTAGTATTTTCCGGGAGTGTCGACACATGTCACACAGCAAGATGGCGACGGTGGGACACGCCCAACTGGCTTCACTTCTCACCGAATTCAGACGAGACCGGATACCACATCCATGTTTTCTACAGTCTTTGGTTCAGACATGTGCCATTTCTCAGCAAACAAAGGTGGAAAGTTTGTCCTTTTTTTATTTCAGAAGAAAAAGTAAACTGTATGAAAGTACAGGTACTACCCAAAAAATTAGAGTCTTGTGAAAAAGTTTATTTATTTCTGTAATTCAACTTAAAAGGTGCAATTTACATATTGTATAGACAAATAATATGCAAATCAATATATTTCAAGCTTTTATTTGTTTGAATGTTGCTGATTAGGACTTGCAGCTTAAGAAAACCTCAAAATCTAAAACTCAAAAAATTAGAATATTGCATGAAATCAATTTAAAAAGGACTTTAAATACAAAAAAGTCGGGCCTCCTAAAGTAAAATCTTGCATCTGTACTTAGTACTTGGTCTGGGCCCTTTTGCTTGAATGAATGCCTTAACCCGGCGTGGCATGGATGCTACCAGCTTGTGGCATATCTCAGGTGTTATGGAAGACAAACATGCTTCCATCACAGCCTTGAGCTCTTCTTTATTGTTTGCTCTCTTCCCGTTCAGCTTTCTCTTAACAATGCCCCACATGTTTTCAATGGGGTTCAGGTCAGGTGAGTTTGCGGGCCAATCCAGCATGGTGATCCATGGTTGTTGAACCAGGATTTTGTACTTTTGGCAGTGTGGGCAGGTGCCAAGTCCTGCTGGAAGATGAAGTCTGCATCCTCATACAGCTGGTCCACTGAAGCAAGCATGAAGGTCTCCAAAATGTCCTGGTAGACGGCTGCATTCATGCTGGACTTGATGAAGCTCACAGGTCCATTCCTTATGAAGTCCACACGACTGAAAGGTCCTTTCCTGACCGTCTTCTCCAGGCTGCTGTCAGCCCTCCGGCTTCTCCACCGTTTTCTTCCACACTTCTTCCTTCCACTTAACTGTCCATTAATGTGCTTTGAGACACTCTGAGAACATCCAGCTTCTTTTCTATCACTTTTTGTGTCTTTCCACCTTGTGCAGGGAGTCAATGATGGTTTTCTGCACAACGGTCAGATCAGCATCTTCCCCGTGATTGTGAATTCTTCTAAACCAAGACAGAGGCTTTTTTAAAGGCTCAGGGTACTTATGGAGGTGTTTGGATTACTTACCTGTTTGATTTAGAGGTTTTCTTAAGCTGCAAGTCCTAATCAGCAACATCCAAACAAATAAAAGCTTGAAATATATTGATTCACATATTATTTGTCTAAACAATATGTAAATTGTACCTTTTAAGTTGAACTTTTTCAGGATATTCTAATTTTTTGGGTAGTACCTGTAGACGGACATTCAGGTTAAGGAAGGAACCACAGAAAAGTGATGAAGACTTCCAGCGAGGACACGAACAGGTCCATGATGAACCTGCAGACTCGTCTTTCTTCGTTTTCCTTCCAGAAGCGATGATGACAGTTTGCATGACTCAGCGATTGTTTCCGGTTGATAGATGATCAATATTTGTCAGAAGGAGGTGATCAGATCATCGCGGCTCATTAGCTGCTGTTTGCTTTGCTAAGTGCTGGAACCAGTCAGACCAGTTACGTCTCATTAACCAGCAGCTGGTCTCGGAGGGGGGGTATAAAGGGAGGGTGAGGCCTTCCTTCTGCCTCACACAGCTCCCAGCTGCCCTGCTCTTCCTCCTCATCAGTCTCCTCCTCCTCCTCTGCAGGTAAGCCTTCCTCCTCCTCCTCCTCCTCTTCGTCTCCTGGGGACTCTGGAAGCTGAACGCCGGTCTTGTGTGTCCAGCTCTCCTCCAGCATGGCAGCAGCGTGGCTCCAGTCCTTCTCCCTACTGGTCTTACTGGTGGCCCCGTGGCCGGGCTCCCAGGCCGCCACCACGCCGCAGCACCTGTGCGGCTCTCACCTGGTCGACGCTCTCTACCTGGTCTGTGGCAGCAACGGCTTCTTCTACAGCCCGAAGTCCCGGAGAGACATGGACCCTCTGCTGGGTGAGACCCCCCAACACAGATCTGGAACTTTCTGAGCTCGAGCAAAACATTTGTGACTTTGTGTCGGGTTTTTTAGCAAACCTACCAAAACCTAAAGTTAATTTCATACCGTTTTATAATCATTTTTGTCTCTGAAATCAGTTCTACATGAGTCTTGGTTCATCTTCCCCTCGTTGGGTTTTATTCTGCCCATTTCTTTATGCATCTTCTGCAGTTTTGGTGCCTTCTTATGTTTTTGCTGCTCTTCAGACCCATTTTTAGGGATTTTTCACTTCCATTACCACAGGTCACGCCAAGCCAACTTTATTTCTATAGCATTTTACAACACCCTTCACCGAACAAAGTGCTGAACAAGAAAGAAACTAAAGCATTAAAAATATAATAGACAAAAGTAAGGTAAAAAAAAAAAAAAGAGAGATAAGAGTACCATTAAAACAATAAAAACAAAACAATTTAACAACTTGTACAATTTCTAAATAATAACTCAAACTGGGTAAAACGCCAAAGAAGAGAGGTGGGTTTTAAGAAGTTTATTGATCTGATAATTGCTTTATTCCTGGTTTATGTTAGTTGTGTCTGTTTAGTGAACCTCACCTCTAAAACCTGGTTTAACGGGTTAATAAAATAAATCAATAACAGGAAGTCTGGGAAAAACTGACTCGTTTATTATTTACCGATGAATATGATGAATTTAAACTTAAAAACATGATAATATGTAAAACTAGGAAAGCACTTGGAGAGCGCAGACCTCCGCCAAGCAGCTCATGTCCCCCATATACTGTGATGTACAACAAAAACTTAAGACTCCTGCATTCGTTTAATTGACATCATTGGTTTCCTTGACCATGAGAACATGGTCTTGGCTACAATTTGGTGTTTGTTGCATGTCTGTATCTTCATTTTTCACCTTTCAGCGTTAAAAATTCCAACGACTTCCTTATTTTTGTGTGTTCGAGATCATAGTATCTGGAATTTTCTCTGGATATGGATCAACTTTTCAAACATTCTTGAAAACATTGGGATCCTTTCTTGTAATTTTTTTTACCAAACACTCGGACCATTTGTATGGAGTTGTATTGCAAAAATTCAAAAATTTGGCCAATCTCACAATGATAAAGAATCCTTCAAAAAATTCCTGAATCCAGAAGGTGATCTGGATCACCACCAAAATTTAATGAGTTCGTCCTTGGGCTGAGACACGCGGCTGGCAAAGATTTCAGGGCAATCCGTCAAGAACCTTTTCCATAAAGTTGCTGACAGACAGCCAGACAAACCTCCTTGGCGAAGGGAAAAAAAAAAATACAAATAAATTCAGACAGGAAGACGTGCTTGAAAGAAAAGCTGGAATGGTATTCCTGGATTAGGAATTTTGACACATTCTAATCCACGTTTTTTAACCAATATCGGCCGATATCTGAAACTGGTATCGGATCATGACTGCCCTACTCATTTTGTGATTGTTTTTGCTGTTTTTATTATATTTTTACATATAATCAGGCAAATTTAATTCATTTTCCAGATGAGTTAAATGCTTAAAGTGTTAAAGACACACAACAGAACTTTTAGCAGTTTTCTCAGTGACGCGCCCCCTATCGGCGGCTAAACTAGCATCCATCTTGTTCGTACCTGTACTGTAAGCTCACTCCAGCCAGTAAAAGACAGTCTTATCTTGACTCTTGTTCTGTCCCTTCCTCTGTTTCTTTTCCTCTCTTCCTCCGGTGATGTTTCCTTGCGTTTCTTTACCGAATTCGACATGATGCGCATTCAAAACACCCGCGATGTTGATACCTGGTTTACATCTGGTTGCTAGTGAGTGACGCGGTGCTGCAACCAATAGTTGGCTGCAACGTCACGGTCGCGTCCCGGATGGGAATCTTACATAGTGCTGTTTCTGAGCCCCGGGACGGCTCTGGGCACTGACGGCTCGAAAATGCGCATAATGAATGTTGGTGTGACATCAAAACGAGTCAGAAACACAGATTTTTAAGGTCTAAAAGTTACGTTGTGTGTGTTTAAAGCAGGCTTTCTCAACCCTGATTCAACTCAACAGCTCATCAAGTTCTTTGCAAGCCTGCTAATGAGCCTTACATCTGAGTCAGGTGTGTTGAAGTAGGAATATCTTGAAAACCAGGGCAGGGGTCCTTGAGGACCAGAATTGAGAAGCACTGGATCAGCTGATCCTGGCAGATATTCGTTTGTGGTTTTTATTCTTTATTGAAGAAAAACATCCCAACCTTCAGCTGTTTTTCCGGCTCGTCAGGTTTCCTGCACCCAAAGGCGGACGCAGCTGCTCGTCCGGGCGGCGAGAACGAGGTGGCCGAGTTCGCCTTCAAGGACCAGATGGAGATGATGGTGAAGCGAGGCATCGTGGAGCAGTGCTGCCACCAGCCCTGCAACATCATGGACCTGCAGAACTACTGCAACTGAGCCGGGCTGCGTTTGGGGCTCGGCCCAGGCCCGGCTAACCCGGCCTGAGCCCGTCCCCCACCCTCGTTTCTGAAGAGCAGCCGCTCTGAACTCTCCCTGAAAAACCAACCACAGCGACCGAAGTGCTGAGATGGACCACGTTTTTTTTCCTAGAAAATAAAGTTTTGTGAATTGAGACGACGTCAGGATGTGTGTGTTTGATAAAATGTTTTTTAATGTGAGAAGAATGATCCAGATAAACGTTGTTACACTGCAAAAGCTCAGCAAAAAATCTTGGCCACTCTTAAAATAAGTGAGATTTTTTTTGCTTGCAATAAGCAAAAAAAAAAAATCTGCCAATGGAACAAACAATATTTGCTTGATAAGATTTCTTGAAATAAGATGCATTTGTCTTAAAACAAGTTTTGGTTTCTTCACAAGCTTCTCTGCAGCATGAAGCAGAGCCGCTGGAAGAAATCTCAGAACAAGTTTCAGGATTTTCACGTGAAAAATTAAATTTGGGGTTTTATGTGAAAATCGACAAAAATGCACCAAGCAAACGTTTTCCAACATCATCCTGATATCACATCTGCTTTGTTTCAGTGAGGAAATGCTGCGTCACAACCCCCGAGATAAACGTGGGAAACAGCAGCTTATGCTTATGTTAATTATATAATTATAATATAAAATGTAATATATAAATACATATACTTATGCAGCCTATGCTTTGTTTTTCAAATAACAGGAAACTGAGGAAAGTAATAATAAAAATTTACAAAATTATCATTTAGTTATATAAATATTGCTTTTGAATCGTGTTTGAAAAGAAAAGAATAAAAAAACAAACAAACAAAAAAACAACCAAACAAAACTGTCCTGGACACATTAAAGCATCTTTCCCATGAACAGTGGACGAACAGGTGCAGACGTCTGATTGGACGTTACAGAAAACACATGTTTGCAGTGATCAAAGTGTTGCTCAACAGCAACTGCAGCTTCTGGACCTCCCTTTCTGACGGGACTTCCATGTGATGCTGCAGCAAATAATCCATTTAAGTGTTTTCAACAGGGTACAAAATTATTGTAACAGCCAGTGTTTCATATTGCAGTTAGGCTGATGTTCACAAAACCTGGACAGGCTGATATCTGACTGCTGCAACAAAGTAACACAAACGTGTTGCAGCCACAAGTTATTCTACTCAGATAAATATGAAGCTTAACTGGAGGTTATACCAAAACTTTCACAAATCATCTTCATAATTTGGATTTGATGGACTTATTGGTGTGTATCCACCTTCCCACTTGCTCCCTTGTGCTCCCCCCTCTTGTTATCCATGATCACCAAAACCGTCAATAATAATAATAATAATATTAATAATAACACATTAGATTAATTCAGACTCTCAACATATTTAATGATAAGAAGGAATGAAAATTTTAAAAAGAAGTGAAAACCTACAATAGATGTGAATTAACCATCTTCTAGGACCGTATTTATAGGGACGTTGGAATAATATTTATTTCTACTCTCCATCTGAAGAAATAAAAAGAAAAAAGTTTCCATTTCTTTTTTTTTTTTTAAAATTCCTGACAAGACAAACATAAAAGTTTTTTAAATTTAAGCTGGACCTTTTTGTTGCACCTGAACAGGTAAATAACATTCTGTCTGCAGACGTTTCTACTACAGTACAGTACAAGTTTATGTACTCAGTCAACAACATGCTGTGTCAATACTCTGAAATTAGACTTAATCAGATCTGCACAGCGTTCAGTAGCTAAATGAAGGCAAACGCTGCGAGAGCCTCCATCCTTGCAGTCTTCACGTTGGAGAACTTGTCCGGGTGAGATGCTGCGTTCATGGTCCCTGACGACTCAGGCAGCTCTCGTCTGACCATCGAGTCAGACGGTAGACAGACGCAGTCAATCCCAACGAGCCTATTATTTCCCTAAATCCAGCAGATTCATCGGCGACCTGGAAGTGTCCTTTTCCGCACATGTGCAGATGAGCTGACGTTGTGGATCATGCTTCCTGAACAGATCATGCAGCCACAGATGTCACCGGGTTTTATCGCACAGCACCGGCCACTTCCATGTTTTTTTTTTAATTTTTGAATGTATTTTTTTATTTTTATTTTTATTTTATTTATTTATTTATTTTTTTTTTTTTTTTTGGGGGGGGGGGGGGTTCTCTTTGAAAATATCAAGACCTTATTCTTGTTAAATTACGACTTTATTCTTTTTCTCGCAAAATTATGACTTTATTTTCATATTTTCTTTCTTTATTATTTATTATTATTATTTATTATTTTTATTTTTTATATTTATTCATTTTTTGTTAATGTGATCCTCATACTCTGATGTAGCCTACATTTAATCAACAGCCAAACATAAAACTGTTGAACACTGAGACAGACACGCTGAGGATCGCGGGGCCCCGCGGCCCTGCCAGGGGCCCGCGGCCCGCTGTGGTGTTTAATCCGGCCCTGGTGACGCCGGCTCCTCCCGGCGGGGCGGGGTCAGCTGTTTACCTGCTGGGCGGCCGCTGGGACTTCGGTTGGTTTGATTCTGAAGCAGCAGGTCGTCGATGAGCCTCTCGGTCCTGGTCTGGCTCCTGGACTGCGGTTTGGGGGTCTGCTCGCGCCTCGGACGGCCTTAATGCTCTGCTCTGATTGGTTCTTTTGGGGGTCAGACGGAGAGAAACGGACTTGCGTGGATCTGTGACCGAGCCCACGCAGCAAGATGAGGGATGTTCACCTGAATGAGACGTGCACGAACGGTGAGACGATGTTTGTTTGCGACCTTCAGAGACACACCTGATGGTCCGACTGGATGGTCAAAGCCATCAGGCCTCACCTGGTCCAGTTTTCTCCCAGGCTGTGGTTTAGAGGAGGATTTCATTTCTGGTAAACTGGATTTTCCTGTTATATTTATTAATGAAACACGTCTGAGAATCAGACATGTTTCAAACATGTCTGAGGATGCGGTTTGAAAAAACTAAAATCATGTCATTTATCTTTACCTGAGGTCAACAGCAGAATCAGCTGTTCTGCTGGAAAGTTTTTCATCTCTCAGAAATTTAAACGCGGATCCATTCAAAGGGGAAGTGAGCAGGTTTCCCAACGTTTTAAGCATTGTTTCAACTCTATTTTCTGCCTTTTGTGCTGAGCTTGCACATGAGCTGAACATGGAAATGTGACCGTCTGGGTAGAAAACAGACTCGTAGTTACAGAGCAAACAGAAACTCTCGGTGGGAATCATTATGTCTGACACAGATAATCTCCGTAAATCCTCCTGGAATCAGAAAACACTTGTCTGAACGGTGGTGAGACGCCAGCAGCGGCAGGTGGTCCAGGTGTGTGAACCAGGTGTAGATCCTCCGTGAGCACAACACTGTAAAAAATAAGTTATGCACAATATTTTTTTCAACTGATAACAATAATTTTCTGCTTCTAAACGACATTTAAGCTGAAAATGATTTAATAGTCATTCCTTCTGCAAAATGAGAGGAATACTTCTGCTGCAGAGCCAGGAGTTGCTGGAGACGTCATAATGTTGCACAGTGGGCGTGGCCTAGGGATGCAACGGTACATGAGTCACGGTTCACTGTACAGTATAGTTTGATAATTTACACAAACACACAAATCCTGTACTTTCACTTATAGCTTTAAACAAATATATATATATATATATATATATATATATATATATATATATAGACAAGTTTCACGGACATTTCCATTTTACTTCCGTAAGCTTCTGCGTATGTATAAATGAGGCTTAAGAACGATGGTGATTGGTGGATTGCTGCATGCTTTCTGTGGCCGTGTCTCAAACCGCACACTTGAGCACTTCAAACACTATTTTTGAGTGTGTAGTGTGTTCATGGTGTCATTTAAGCGACAATTCAGTGCATTGAAAGTACCAGGATGTTGCCCTAATAACGGCCAAAAACAAAGTGCAAAACGAAGCACACTACTCGCGCTAAACGGACGCCATCTTGCTGACTTAGAGGAAGAGGAAGGACTTTCAAACTGCTTTCAGAGCTGAATAATGGCAGTGAACGAATCGGTGGCGCCCCCTGCTGCATCAGAGGTGGTATTGTAATGATGTAAGTAACGTTTTTGTAATTATTTAGACATAATTGCTAACGTATACCATTCTACTAACCTGTTCACTACCTGATGACAGTTATGATCTGGTCGTGTGTTCGAGGCCGTGGTTATACCGGCTCAGTAGAGTTAGCTCACGTTAGCGGGCAATGCTAGTCCGTCACTCCAGTAAGTGTAGTGCTCTGTTTGGGACAGCATTTAGCGACAATAGTGTGCACTACAGATGAAGAACACAGTGTGCACTACGCACTGAATTCCAGTGCACTCGGGCAAGCGTGCGGTTTGAGACACGGCTTGTGTCTGAGAACACCTGAAGGTAATTTGTCTCCTATATTAGAGGGCCTGTGATGTGACTTGTGCACATGTACATTGCGATGCTGAAATGATATATTGAGCAGCACTTCTTGCAGTACGTAACCTATACGTGTGTCACTGGTAGGATATTTATTAGAAAGTTTAAAATTGACAAATCTTTATATGAACAAATCTCATCTTTTAGTGGGTGTGGCTTGTATTCAGGTGCGCTCGATAGTTCGGAAAGTACGGTAGATAGTTTTTCAGTCACTCTGGGAATGAAACGGCAGCTTCGGAGTGAACTTTCTCACTTTCTGCTGTTATAAATTCATCGAACAGCTTTAGTTTGCGCAACTTTTTAGAGAAGCTCCTGGAATATTGTACAACTTGTTGAAGATTAAGACTTGTTGTCTGGATTTTTTTTTTTTTTTTAACATCTTCGGTTCATCACATGAGTTTGGACACAGTGGGCATAATGATGATGATGATGATGATGATGGGATTTTCTAGCACACCCTGAGAAAATTATCAATTATTTACAACACTGTTTCTCTGGGTACTGGGTACGTGAAACTGTGTTTGCGTGGAGACATATATCATTTTAAATTGATCTAATAAAGGTTTCAGTTAATGTAAATGTAAGTTCATAAACTGAATTTAAACTTAGTTTTACACTATTTCATTATCCTACTAAGAAAAACAAAATCCTTCCACATGCTGACATGGTTTCATCCAACCTTTTACGAGCCAAATGACATCCACTGTCAATCAGTGTCACCTTGACGACGCAAACAATGGAGTTGAGGTTGATGCATAAAAGAAATCTGGCTTAAAAGAAAGAAGGACAAATCACTATTGTGTTTGCACGGTTCCAGTTAAATAACCCGGACAAAAAAGTGATAAAGTGCTGATTTTATTTTGTTTTTAAAAGTTATTTCCATCCAAAAATACTTGTGGTAGATGGGGAGTACTAGGCAAAATTTTTAACTCTGTAAAAAAAAAAAAAAAGGTTAAGAACCACAGATTTCCAGGAATGAGATCATTTTTCTCTTCAGAAACTGGGAAAGTTTATTTCTGTTTCCTCGGTGAAGCTGGTTCTGATTGGGTTTGAAGTGAAGGTTCCTGCATTGGAAGTGTCAGACTTTCCTCCTGCTGACCTGCTCTTACATAATCCTGATAAGACGGGAGGGGTGGACCACCAGGCCGACGCTCCGCTCGGCTAAATAAACACCGGTTAATGTTTCAGGAACGTTTGGGCTCTTAATCCCGGTGATTCTGGGAGGATGTTTGTCCTTCACCTCCATGTTCCTGCCTCGCTCGTTGTTGTTTGGAAGGTGTTTGAACGGCTTTCCACGCCTGTGCGTCCTCCACTTCTCCTCACAGTGAACACCCAGCTTCACTGTTTACTCTGTAAATACGAGCCGCTCGCCTCATCATGTTACACTAACAGACGAGCGGTCGGACCAGTACGACACGAACCTGAAACCTGCTCACAGACCAAATACTTCAGTTCAGTTTTATTCATATTGGCCTTTTCAAAAGCCTAAAAGCTTTTCAATAAACGATAATAAAACAGCAACTGACACAAAAACAATTTATTATAAAGTACAAACTAAAAGCAACAAGATGGCAGCAGACAGGACACTCGAGGTTAAAGGCCAGGCTGAGGTGTGACTTCAGCTTGGATTTACAAACAACAGGGTCGGTGGTGAGGCGGAGATCTGGGGGGTATTCCAGGTAGGAGGTTCAAAAACTCTGGAACTCAGGAACTCTGGTTAATTTACTCTGAGCTGAGCAACTCTGAGTTTTCAGTTCCAGAAAAGCTGCTTCGAGTTGGTTCAGTCGACTCTTGAGTATCTTTACCAGAGTTGGAACCAGGGATGCACTATATTGGAATTTTGGCCGATATCCGATATGCCGATATTTGAAAACTCCTGTGGCCAATAACTGATATCGATACCGATATTAATGGTGAAAAAAATAAGCAGTCATTGACAATAGCAGTTTTGTTATCCGTTTCTGACACTTTAAAAAATAGGGGTGGAAAAAATATTGATGCACTGAAATATTACAATATTTTCATATGCCGATATCAAGTCAATATCTTAAAACACGGCATTGATCTATATTACTTTAAAAATCTCACGAGATGTCATCGTTTTGTCACAAAATCTCACAATATTTTTTGAATTCCTGCGAGGTTTCATAACAGAAGGATTAAGTATCGCAAGATTTTGTTAGTAAATAGATGGATACTGTGTTTTTAAATATCAATATATCAGCATATGAAAATATTGTGAAATTTTTGTGAATTCTTGTGAGATTTTGTAACAGAACAATGAAATATTGTGAGATTTCGTTAGTAAAATAGATCGATACCACGTTTTTAAATGTCAATGTATCTACATATGAAAATACCGCAATATTTCAGTGTATCGATATTTTTTCCCACCCCTTGTCTTTAGAAGTTTTAAAGTCTGTAAAAAAGAAGTTTTTGAAGAAAAAAAAGAAGTTTTTTTTTTTTTTTTTAAAGATGTTGGAAACAGCAGGCTAATATCGGTGGAATGGCCGATGTCCAATACTCAGTTTTAAGGCCGATATAGGCCGATACCTATAGGGGGGGCGATTATATCGTGCATCCCTAGTTGGAACCGCATGAAAAGCCATTGGCCGCGTTTCCCAGTTAAGATTCTTCTTTGGATTAAAGAAGGCCTCAAGGAAGCTCTTCCCAACAAAGGATCGCAAAGATACGCCCGTTTCCCAGATTGCTTCTTTCGCGCGTTCTTATTTCCTGAGAAACGTCTTTGCTACGCTACATCTTAAGAAGGTCCTAACAGACGCTATCCACTTCCGGGGGTGCTGAAAAAAAAGCAATCGAGGTCAGGTATACCGATCGACACCATTCATTTAGTGTGGAGGTTATTTTCCGACGCTGATATTGAGCCCATTTATACGTTTATGTGTTTGTGCAAGAAGACAAACTGTTAAAAATATGCATGTGATTACCAGTGATTGCAAATATTCATTGAAAAGCTCATTGTATATTGTGTAATTGGCCAAATTGTGCTAAACAGGTGTAGGCGATTGGAAATTTACAGATGCCCTATAAATAATGGTCATTCTGACGCTATTTGTTGACGTAATGGCTGAAGGGAACCCCACCAAGAGGATGAAGCGCTCTCCGGCCTTCACGCCAGAGGAGATGGCGATTCTGATTGAAGAAGTGGCAGGTAAAAAAAAGCATTCTCTTTGGAGGGACAAAGGGGAAAAAAGACATAGAAGCAAAGGCCAGGGCATGGCAATCAATAGCGCTGAAAATGTCCCCATCCAGCCCTTGCAGTGTGCGCGACTGACACCGACGCCTTGCTGAGTCCGGTTCCATCCCCCACTACCTCCAGAAAGCTCCCCACCGCGTAGAAACGCAACGCAGCCAGGCACTGCACCTCTGGGCTCAGAGCAAAGTTGCACCTTGTGGGCCTCCTGATGTGTGGAGCAACTATTTGAATGATCCGCTCGATTTCGTCGCGCGGTAGCCTGTAACGCATCTGAATAGCGCGATGACAGCACATCTAGAGGACTGAAATGCTGGCGCATGAAAGCATGTACATACACAGTGTCACTCCGTCTACGGCGACGCTGTTGGTTTGCTACCAAAATTTGCTGTAAAGCAGCCATGATGTCTGATACGGGTATGCGTAAATGGCCATGCTTTTATTGAGCGAAGCAGGTGCATCTCATCATGAACAGCTGACAAATGCGTAAATATGACGTGAGTCCTCATAGATTGCGTACAATTCCTACAGCAATGTTTTTGTTTCTGTGGTTGATACCCACAGCTTTATCTAACGTAAGCTAAGTATAGGGAGGCCTATCTTGCCATAATGATTAAACTTAACCACAATATTTTCTGTCATTCACTCGGTAACTACAGTTTTCTTCCATCATAGATGATTGACATTATGACATGAGTGAGAAAACATGACTCAAAATACAACAACTGATCCGTGAATAGGTCCATTTTTAATAATTTCCATTTTCTACTTTTTTTTTCACGGGAAATAGCGTCGTTTCCAAAAGTGACCAGTAGATGGGCCTGTTGTTCCCTTAGCAGGGGGGAACGTTAAAGAAGGTTCGAAAGAGTGGGTCTGGCCGCTCCTGAAAATAAAGAAGCTCCTGAGTTAAGAGCGCATCTGGGAAACGCAACGTCCAAACAAGGCACCTTTAAGAAGTGACTTAAGAAGGACCTCAGCGTTAAGAGTGTCTTAACTAATCTGGGAAACGCGGCCATTATCAGTGGAGCCCCAGTGTTGGGCAAGCTACTTGTAAAATGTAGCAAGCTAAGCCACAAGTTATTCTACATTAAATGAAGCTTCATTACACTGAAGCTACACACCTGAAAAATGTAGCAAGCTAACCTACAATAAAATGACAAAAGTAGCTTAACTACGTCAAAGCTTGTTCTTCTTTTTTTTTTTTTCATCGAACTTACTTTATTCCAACTCATTGCTATGTAGTGATTAGGCCTGGGAAAAAAAAATCGATACACTGTAATATCGCGATATTTTCATATGCAGATTTCATATAGAGATTCAAAAATGCAATATTGATCTCTTTTACCAACGAAATCTCGCGGAATTTCGTTAGATAACGGTGAAATCTCACGAGATTTCACGAAAACCATTAGTAAAATAGATCTATACCACATTTTTACATATCAGTATGATATCAGCATATGAAAATATCGCGATATTTCAGTGTATCGATTTCTTTTTTTCCCAGCCCTAATAGTGATCAATGACACTGTCGCAAACAGATCAGATCAGTTCAACTGTTTATTAAACTCTTCTCTCAACAAAACTAATACACACCGTAATAACCACAAAAAACAGGTTGTGTGTGTGACAATCTTCCAGGGCAGCTACTTTAGTTGAATGGAGTCTCTTTAAAAGAAAAACAAAACTTTTCCATTTTCAAATGTAACTTTACTATTCAGGTATAAATGAAGTCTTTCTAAAATCTTTGGATAATCATGCATTTTACAACTATGACAATATCAACATGTGTCAGACTAAAACAGCTACTGTCAGTGAGTCAGTCTAATTAGTCATTGTAAACCAGTCTTTAGTTTGAATCAAATCTGTTATCTAGCTCATCGCTTTTTGTTTTATTAATTTAAAGAGGCTTTGTTTATTTAGCTGTTTATTGTGTCATTAAGTTTTTGCGTGCCACCAGACATAATTAAGTGACGGACTGTTTAATCTTCACCCTATGGAGCTGCTTACCATCCTGTTTCTAACAACTCCTAACAGCATAGCATGTAAGCTAGTTGAGTTAGAGTAGCCAAGCATCTTGGTTTTGACGGTTTTGATGAAGAGGTAGGAGGGGGAAAAAAAAAAGGCCGACAAAACCAAAGCAGCGCACTGACTCTGTTGGGTATGATAATAATAATGGATTAGATTTATATCGCGCTTTTCAAGGCGCTCAAAGTGCTTTACAGTAGGTCCATTATTCTTTCACTCCTCAGTCGTACTTGGTGATGGTAAACTACGTATGTAGCCACAGCTGCCCTGGGGCAGACGGACAGAAGCGTGGCAGCCATTTCGCGCCTGTCACACACATTCATACACCAGCAGGGTTAAGTGTCCTGCCCAAGGACACAACGACTCATGGCTGGGATTCGAACCGCCGATCCTTCGATCATTGGCCGACCTGCTCTACCACTGTCACCAGTGTTTCTGTGTACAAACACTGAAACGCTTCCAACACGTACTTACAACTGACAACCGTGTTTGTGTTTGTGTCTGCAGGGTCTGTGCTGAGGTTGTGGTGCAGCTCACAGCCTGCAGCGTGTTTAATCACCACAGATCCTCATCTGGTCCTCACACACCTGAACTACAGCCTGCAAACTACAGGTACGTCACACACACACGCACATACACACACACACACACACACACACACACACGTCTACCATGTGTGACCGTTTACAGGTGAAGTCCTTATTTTCTTGTTTTGGTGTAAACATCTCTGTTCTCAGCTGAGGTGTTTCACACCGTCACCATGTTGTCATGGAAACTTGGTGCAGTCATGTTTATTTCCAACACGTGAGACGGAGACGTCTCAGTGAAACATCCTCCAGTCCAGGTCCTGGAGGGCCGCTGTCCTGCAGGTTTTCCCGTTTCCCTGCTCCAACACACCTGCCTGACATCAGCGAAGCTGACGTGAAGCTGCTGGGTCTGATGGGAGGAGGCGCGTCGGAGCAGGAACAGCTGGAGTCCGCATGACGGTGGTCCTCCAGGACCAGGGTCAGAATCCAGGACCAGCACCAGCGTTAGGGACCAGGGTCAGACCTCTGTGCTGCTCGGCATGTTACCTGCAGCATCTGAGTCGGAAGCGTTTCTGATTTTATCTTCATGACCTGCTTCTGTTGGAGGCTGATTTTCATGATGTCACCTCGGTGACGTCGGTCAGCATCAGATCATCTTCATGATGTCTGTCAGGTCTGATACCTGAGGACCAGAACCAGGAAGGAAAACCACCACTAGGACCAGAACCAGGAAAACATTCAGTTAGAACAAGTGAATCACACATCCTTCAAAAGATGCCTTTTTAACTCCTGAAATGATCAGTGGATACTTAGTTATTACAGTAGCAACACAGCTCCATAATATCACTTCAAAAGTACGTTTCTGCATCTGCCTGCAGAGGTAAAACAGTTAAATATGAAGGAATCCTGTAAACATGTCAGATATGACTATTTCTCTTTCAAATGACATGGTGGGATAAAAAATGACTTGTTTTAAACTATTTTAACTGTCAATCAAAAACTGTTGTTTTCAAAGGGACACTTTTGGCCACGAGGGTCGCCAGCGTTTACGTCTGATGCTACTTAGAAAAGACAACAGAATCAAACAGATTTTTTTTGTTAATCTTTTACATAACCAAGGCTCTACTGACCACCAAAGCTCCATCCCACTAATATTTCTTTTATGATAAATAATTAAGATTTTGTGTTGTTTGTTTTTTTGTAATGAATGTCATTCAAATTTTCAAGCCAGCATTTAAGGGGTTAAAATTCTACAAAAATATTGAATGTTTGGTAGTTCTGACCTGGACTTTAGATGTTTAGATAACAATAATAAGATAAGATAATAAGATAAAAAGTGGAAAAATATGTTATTATTATTAACAATAATATACAGTATAAATAGTATAAAAATACAATGTATGAGAATTTTATAGTTTCTTCGTGCAGGGACACTTTTGCCTACGAGGGTGGCGAATGTCACATTTTTTGAGGAAAGCACAGGTGTTAAATCATATTTGTTGCATTTATGGAAAGTAATCAAGGACAGTTTTGATCATCTTTCTTCAGTTTTTAAAACTAAATTTTACAAGCTGATTTTACTCAACAGTTCTTCCATTTTTCAAGTAGATTTTATAGGTGAAGGTTTGCAGGTGTTCACTTTCTGTTTTCATCCTGCAGCAAACTGAAAATAACTGCTGCAGAAAATATGACGGCACCTTCTGTTATACGGTTTAAACAACGTGGAAGGTTTGTTTGTCCATCTTGCACAACATCAGTGTCAACATCCATAACTGGGGTCCAAAGCTCTGTTTGGTTTCTCAGCTTCTCTGGTTTCTACACATTCTCTGCAGTTTTGACTACATGTCGAACAAAACCAGCTGTAGTTTACTAATGTTTGCTGGGTTTTGTAATACTTCAGCAGCTAGCTGGTCAGGAACTAATGCTGAAGATTTGTGTCCATCTCAGACACTGACTGGCAGCTTTTGACACCTGAAAATGACTAAAAATAATCAGTGAAACAACTCAGCGCTCAATGCTTTGGATTCCCCTTAAAGTGGGATTTAAATAAAAATAAAATAATTGATTAAAAACAAACGGAATCCAATGATTTCTAAATCTCATCAACATTTTATTCTGAGTAGAACAGAAACAACAAATCAGATGGTGCTACACGATGGTAAACATCACCCTGGAACTACTTTTGACAGACGTGTTACTACACAATGGTAAACGTCACCCTGGAACTACTTTTTACAGACGTGTTCATACACGATGGTAAACATCATCCTGGAACTACTTTTTACAGACGTGTTCCTACACGATGGTAAACATCATCCTGGAACTACTTTTTACAGACGTGTCGCTACACAATGGTAAACGTCACCCTGGAACTACTTTTTGAAGACGTGTTACTCCACGATGGTAAACATCACCCTGGAACTACTTTTTAAAGACGTGTTACTACACGATGGTGAACATCACCCTGGAACTACTTTTTACAGACGTGTTACTACGCGATGGTAAACGTCACCCTAGAACTACTTTTTACAGACGTGTTACTACATGATGGTAAACGTCACCCTGGAACTACTTTTTACAGACGTGTTACTACGCAATGGTAAAAATCACCCTGGAACTACTTTTTACAGACGTGTTACTACACGATGGTAAACGTCACCCTGGAACTACTTTTTACAGACGTGTTACTGCACGATGGTAAACGTCACCCTGGAACTACTTTTTACAGACGTGTTACTACACGATGGTAAACGTCACCTTGGAACTACTTTTTACAGACGTGTTACTACACGATGGTAAACATCACCCTGGAACTACTTTTTACAGACGTGTTCCTACACGATGGTAAACGTCACCCTGGAGCCACTTTTTCCTTTCAAATACCCATCTTTACCACTAGATGTCAGTAATTCATACATAGTGCACCTTTAACGATTGAAAAAAGTTGGGATATAATAAGTTTTTGTACTTCTTCCCACTTCTTTTCGTACATGAAATTGGTAATTGTACATTATTTTTGATTTCTTTACTTATCTATTTTCTTTTTTTATTGTATTCTTTTTATTATTATTATCATTATCTATTGTATTTATTATTATTATTGGTGCATTTATTATATTGCTTTGGTTACTTTGTTTTGGCAATGTTTCTTGTTTGGTCATGTACGGAATAATATAAAAAAATGAAAATGAAAATGGAAAAAATTATCTTAAATCCAGAATCATTCTCGTTTCTCTTTCTCTCTCTTTTTTTTTAATTTTTTTTTTTAACTTGGCCCGTCCAACTTGTTAGCAGCAGACTGATAGTCTGGCTGCTGCGTTGTGTCGAACTTTGCCATTGGGCAGCTTAATGAATATAAGACTCCCCTTGATAATCTAAGTATAATTTAATTTATTCAGTTTATTAATTTTATAATTTAATTTTAAAGGGATGCACGATATTGAAATGTTGGCCAATATCCAATATCCCATTATTTAAAAACTAGTGTCCGATTACCAATATTTAAGCTGAAAAATAATGTAATATTCATTCCTTGTGCAAAATTAGAAAAAATACCTCAACATATGTTATGTATAAAAAGTCAAACTTAATGATAATTGTTCAAACAAAACTAATACGATATGTATGTTATATTCCTCCACCTGAGAAAAAAACAAATACCCCAAATCGGGGGATATTTGGTTATTTACGCAAATGACCGTGTATAAACTCAGTTTACACAATAAATCCTGTAAGAAACTGTCCTTAAAAGTTTTAAAGTCTGTAAAAAAGAAGTTTTTTTCTTTTTTTTTTTTGTCAGGCTTTAGAAACAGCGGTTAAATATCGGTTAAATATTGGTGCGGTAGCCGATGTCTGATACCGATAGGGGGCCGATTATATCCTGCATGCCTAGAATTTCACATAATACTGACGAGGAAAGAGAAGGTTAAAGGTAGAGTCCGAAGTCCCTCCAGCGTTTCTGTTTGCAAACAACAGTATTCAGTATAAACAACTTCAGACTATACCTTTAAGAAAAAGGATAAGAACTGAGATAAAAATTAAAATTAAAACAAGAGTGGAAAGAAAGACAAACATGTGCTCCAACAGCCAACTGCTGCACCTGCACAGCAACATAACGGGGAACATTCACCGTCTCTGCTGCAAAACGAAGCCGACAACGTTCAGGAGACAAAGAAGCTGAGTCATGACGGAGCGTTGTCTCCGTGTTTCCTGTCCTCCGTGATGACGTGGGTTGGGAACTAGTTTACGATATTTAGAGAACCCCACTCAAGCTAGCATCCAGGACTGCGTCCTCTGGAGCAGCTGTCGACACCTAGGGCTGGGCGATATATCGATATGAAAAATATATCGATATATTTTCAAATGAGATATGGAATTGGACCATATCGCCAATATCGAGATATGGAGTTCAATGTGTGTTTGTTTTGTCTTTGTATATAAATACTGACCTTACTAGGGTTTGTTACATTTAATTCTGTGTAATGTTCCTTACTTGCATGTGCGAGTATAATTACACACAGTATTTTACAGTATTTCTGTTTGCATTTTATCATTCTTTGAACAGCTGCACGTTATTTCATCTGGTCTGTACACGATATATATCTTGATATTTTTATCACAAAGTGAGAGCAAATATTTTGTTCCAGTCAGAGCCAAATCGTGTATCGATATTCAGCCTAAATATATCGAGATATGACTTTTGGTCCATATCGCCCAGCCCTATCGACACCTCGTTGCCATGGAAATGCATGCTAAATGCTGCTGAATGTTGTCTCCAGGTGTGCAGGCGAACAGTGCCTACAACATGTGGCTGGGTCTGACTCTGGCGCTCATGTCGGCCTTTCTGATTGGTGGAAGCGTCATTCTCAAGAAAAAGGCTCTTCTTCGATTGGCCAGCAACGGACACACCAGAGCAGGTGAGCGGAGCCCATGTCTAACGCGATCCATGCTCTTTTCTTCCTAAACCTAATCCTCACACACAGTCTGTCATTAATCCGGCTCTGGAACTAGTCCCAGATAAATGTTGTTTTCTCCGGGTGGAGTCAACATCTTCCTCTTAAAGAAACGCTTCATCAAGGATGTAAAGAGGATCTGTGATGTAGAACTATGATCCCTGTTACACCCGCAAACGTAATAAACCACAAACGTGATAAAAATATGCAGCTTTTAATGTAATAACCCTGCAAACGAAACACATTTCCCACAAATGTAAGAACTATTACGTTTGCAGAGATTTATTACGTTTGTGGGAAAGTGCATAACCTCCCGCAAATGTAATGATGCAATAAATAATGGTGTTGTGTTTGTTGTTTGATTGTTGTTTCCTACTGAACCCCCCCCCCCCCCCCCCCCCAAAAGCTTTTTTTTATTTTCTCTTTTCTCCTTTTTTCCTATTTAAAATAGGAACCCCCTGCAAAGCTTTGTCATTTTCATCTCTCTCTCTCTTTGTCTCTCTCTGTCTTGCACCGCTCTCTGCGTTATTTTATAGAATTAATAAATCTTTAGATTTTTGCCTATTTAGACTGATATTTTGTGTACAGATGATAAATCAATCCTGATTTCTTCATCATTTCTTTGTAGCAGACGGGAGTTTAAAATCAAATGTCAGAATCATTTGTGTGCTTATGGTTCACCTGGAAGGACGTGCCCTATTAAAAAAAAAAAGAATATAGGCTAAAGGACGCACAAGCAGAGCACCGCCCCAAACTACGAAGGGTCCAGATGAGGCCCCCCACCCCACCCCAGCCATAACATCCATGTCACCTTCCGGAACGTCTAAAAATGAGCAAGTCCAGGTTTGGATGATATGTAAAAAATGATTAAGGTCTCTGACTTGCCCCTAAAGAGTTCACTGCAGTTTCTACTAACATAAGAGAAACATAATATTTCTGCTGCAGACCAGTTTGGGACTTCCAAACACTGTTGCACATTTTATGATAGAATTTGAGCTTTTCAGTTTGCAAGACATGGCCATTAATCAGTTCTTTGCTAGAAGAAATACACAGTTTTAATCCTTAATTCCACCATAGAAAGGTGTAGGACAGGATGAGTTTACCAGAAATCTGATTTTCCTAAATAAACTGTTGCCGTTTAAGTTTTTTTTTTTAAACTATTCATTTAAAATTATTCAAAGTAACTGACATCCGTTGAAATAACATTTTACTTAGATTGAATCTATAAATCATATTGATCGGACGTTCCTGAACATCGTTACAGCTCATCTCCTTGTCTGCACTAATTAATCAGAGCGTGAAGCACCAACGTGTCACAAATACACAGTTTCTTGTCAGCATGGATATAATGTCACATCACATCAAACTGCGAATTTTGTTCTGTGTTTCTGTAGGTGATGGAGGTCACGGCTACCTGAAGGACTGGCTGTGGTGGGGAGGCCTGATAACCAGTAAGAACCCAGTTTCTGGTCAGAGGTTTTTACAACCCAGAACTCTTTTTTTTTTTTTTTTTTTTTTTTTTTACTTGTCCTGTCCAGCATCGAAGCAAGCAGAATGGAAATCTGATTGCTTTATTCTGTTGAACAGTTTTGCTTTACCAAGCGGAGCTTTATGAACATAAGGCTCCACTTGATATCATGTTTATTCATTTTATTTCTTTATTTAAACATTTGTCTATTACACCATTCCATTTCATACTGCTGGGCCTGACAAGGGAGAAATGAAAGTTAACAGAGGTAATGATAGAAAGTGAAACAGAGAGAAAGGAGTAAGGAAGAGGAAGAGAGAGAGGAGAGAAAACATGAATCCACTTACACAGTTCACTGGTACATCTGTACAGCGATCCCTGAACAACCAAGGTCTCTGTTGGAAAACAAAACAAGCAATCCCCTACAGGAGGACCTGCAGGTGGCTTAAATATCCTCAGATCATACAAACACACGCAGAACTACGCAGAGAAGAGGTACAACCTAGTCATCGCAATGGGAAGTAGAGAAGAGGGGAAGTAGAGAAGAGGTACAACCTAGTCATCGCAATGGGAAGCAGTGTCACAGTGTCAACATGCATAATAAGGGTGCTCTGTGGTGATACAGTCATGCAGATGCAGCCTCGTCTCTGCAAGGAGGAGGAAGCCCGCAAGGCTCACGACCCAGGCCCCCAGCAGCCACCCAGAGGCCCAGATCCCAGCTACCCCCCCCCCCCCAAAGAGCGGACATGCATCCCCCGAAGGGCGGCAAAAGGCGGCCCCAGCCGGAGCCCCCTGCAGTCTGGAGGCCCAGGCCCCAGCGGACCAAGACCAGCAGCTGCCGACCCCACCGGGCGCCGGGCGTCCCCCGGAGCAGAGACAGCGCCGGGCCCAGGGCCCAAGCACCCAGGAGCAGCCACCCCCCCCCCCCGGACCCGGGCGGCCCAACTGAAACCCAGGAGGACCGGACCCCCCAGACGACGCCCCCCCCAGGGCAGGCCAGCCCCCACCCCAACGTCCCTGCCCCACACACCTGACACCAGGGCGCCACCACCTCTACCACCCCCTACCCCGCCACCACGCTCACACACACACTCCCCACACACCTATCCCAACACTAGGGCTGAAAGATATACCGTCACCGCATCCACATCGAGACACGGGCACCCAAGACATCAACACCGCAAGAGCAACCACACACAAGATACAGATCCCCCCCGCGCCCGGCCCGCATACAAAGCCCCGGAAGCCACAAACAAAACCGCACCCCCCACCAAAGCGCCCGGCCCCCAACCAACCCGCAGCCACACCGCACCACACCGACACCGAGATGCCCGGCACGAACACCGAGATACAACCCAGAACTCTTAATGATGTCTGACAAGAGTGTGAACAGTTTCTGCTTTCTGTTTTAAAGTCATTGAGTATACATCAATACTACATTTAATACTTAAAAAAAAAAAAAAAAAAAAACAATATGAAAAAACCCAAGCACAAAAACAGAAAAAGCAGATTGTGCGGGTTAGATAAAAAACAAAAAAAATCTCTTTAAAGGGTTATAAGCTATCTCACTTAATTATTCAATAGAAAAATACAAAATTAGATGTTACATAAAAAATGTCATCAAATAAAATCAATACAGTCCTGAGAAAGAAATGTGAATCAAATTCAAAACATGATATAAAGCTACTGTCTTTTTTTTAATTAAAAAAGGAAGAAAGAAGAAATACACAATACAATACAAAATTCTCAGAAGTCAGCACATTACCCATAACTGATCTATGGCTAAGCCACGCCCCCTCCACTGACTCGGACAAACAATTAACATCCGGTGACAGGCGGATTTACCTGTTTTACCTGTTCGTAAAATGCTTTGAACATTAAAATTCAAAGTATTTGAATAATGGAAGTTATTTGTTTACTGATAAAAGTAGCTATATTGGATTTTTATTTAAACTTTATTCACGCAGGTAAGTTCCATTGAGACGCAGCGTTTTTAGCATGAGACCCGTTTGCCTGACATACGTGTGTTTTATGAACATTTATGGACATTCTGTGTTAACAATAATAGCCATAGAGCAGCCAATTATATCTTTATTAAACATTTAGTTAAGAATGCCCCCCCCCCCCCCCAAAAAAAAATATCCCTGCACAGTTGAAATTATACAGCCACCTTACATAAATTAGTTCAGTAATTAATTAATTTATTAATTAAACACATGGATTTTATAACATATATTTTTTACAAGAACAGATGGAATGAACTTTATTCAGTTTAGATCTGAAAATGACGTCTCTTCACCGGGAACACAGATGAGGCTGAGTCTGGAAACAATGACATAAATTGACATTGTGGTGTAAGATGATAGAGGAACCATCACTGTCCCAATTCTGCCATTTTACCGCACTAACCTGCACACTCCAACCCTGAATGTGCACTTCTACTTCTACCAGCCTTCATGCAGGACCGTAGGGTTTAGTGTGGGTATTGAGACAGGTCCTATGACAACATGAATTCATTCATGGCTGCCTTCTACGTAACATGATTCCATACTGATGACCAGTGCTGTGTCGTTGCAGTGGGAGCAGGAGAAGTCTGCAACTTTGCCGCCTACATGTTCGCTCCGGCCACGCTGGTGACTCCGCTGGGCGCTTTGAGCGTCCTCATCAGGTAGCTAAAGTTTTCACACTGAAACATCTGATGGGCAGAAACAGGATATACGCCATTTTCAGGGGGAATAAAATGTGTCCGACTTGTTTTTGGTGATGAATGTTTAAAATGAAACGATCTCTGTGTTTCAGTGCGGTTCTGTCGTCTTACCTGCTGGGAGAGGTGTTGAACGTGGTGGGCAAACTGGGCTGTCTCCTGTGTGTGCTGGGGAGCATTTTGTTGGTGATTCATGCCCCACAGGAACAGGAAGTGACATCACTGCAGGAGATGACCAACAAGCTGCTAGAGCCCGGTACGAAGCGGCACTTTTCACACCATCACCATGATTCAAGCAAACACCCAACTTCCTGACATTCCTTGAAGCCAGGGCTTCTCAATCTGGTCCTACGAGGGCGTAATCCAGCAGGTTTTCCATGTGTCCCTGCTCCAACACACCTGACTCAAACTAAATAGATCCAATAGCTAGACATGTAGGTCTCAAGACTGGTCTTGGTTTCGAGACCGGTCTTCAGACCACTTTTTTACGGTCTCTGGTTCTGCCACGGCAGTCTGTGGTCTTGGTCTTTGTCTCGGGTCTCTTGGTCTCGCAATGTCTCGGACTGGCAGACCAGTCTTAAAGGTATTTGTAACTTATAATATCCAGGTAGGCACTATTTTTTTTTATGAATATCAATACACGCCCCCTTCAAGTACCAATCAAGTACCAAATGATAAAATGTCATTTTTATTCTAAGCAGCTGAAACCAGTATGGTGCTTAGCTTCCACAACTCCTGCAAAATGGAAAAAAAAAATAATAATAATTTTTCTTTTGGTCTCGGACTTTATCTGAAGCTGGACTAGTCTTGGTCTTGACTTGGTATGTCTTGGTCTTGATATTCTCTGGTCTTGGTAGTGTCTTAGTCTCGGTTTAGGCGGCCTTGACTACAAGTCTACCAATAGCCAATCAAGATTGGCACAATGACTCATTAACTCGTGTTGGATCAGGGAGACTGGTGGATTGCGGCCTTCATAGGACCAGACTGAGTAACCCTGGTCCAACCCTGTTTCTTGATTTCACTTTTCACAAAAAATTGTTTATTTATCCATTTTTAAAGTCACTTGCACATATCCAGCTAGCATCCCAGAACTCCCTGTTCTTACCACCAGTGCTGTCATCTTTCAGGTGACTGCATGACAACGGCTTGATGTGTGTGCACCATAGACATAGATATACACAGATGAACCTTCCGCTCATGTCGCCTGTTGGTTTCTATAGTAATTTCGTTGTACTGGGACACTAGCCTGGTACACCAGCCTGACTAACGCCATGTATGAGATCCATGGCAAGTCAGTCTGGGCTCCCTCCATTGGAGAATGATTCCACTCCGGTAAAAAATTGACCGGACCAATCACAGCGCAGCAGTAGAATTATTAACAGATGAACGTTAAACTCCTCCGACGTCTCCACCGCTGTTTTTGCTCCGTTTTGGTGCGTAACTAACAGCTTCCGGGTCATAGTCACATGACGTGCGACACAAACGCTTTCTCATATTAGTAGTTCAGCAATAAACAATGCTGACATGTAACAGAGTATTTATAATAATAAAACCAAACATTCTATGTTAATATACACAAGAAAACTACATTAAATAGAGAGGGGAAAACAACGTGTAAACGCTGACTTCCGGCGTCGCCATGGAAACGTAGCAACAGAGTGCCGAGCTACGCCAGCTACAGTCACTTCTGATTGGTTCTCTCCGGTTCACTTTCCTCCTGTTAGTCCCGCCTCTCGTCTCGCATTGGAAATCAGTCTCCAACGGAGGGAATCCAGACTGACTTGCCGTGTATCTCATACATGGCGTTAGTCAGGCTGGTGTACCAGGCTACTGGGACACAGGCTCAATGACAAATGACGTCCTTCTTTCTAAAAAGCTAAAAATGAAGCCAAATGGATGTTTCCATTGTCACATCTTCGCCGTGTGTCATTACTCTCGGAAAACACTTAAACCCGAAGCTAACAGAGGCTAATGAAGATAGGCAGGCTAAAAGTAAGGTTTGATTAGACTTGCTGTTAGCCGGTTAAAGATCGCCGTTATGCTACTCTGCTACAGGCTGAGGCTTCCTGGGAGCAAGCACGTACTGTAGCCACTAGCTACCATTGCTAAAACCAGCAGATGGTCTGCTGCCTATCAATCAAACAGACACACCCCCAGTTTTGTGTAACTTCAAGATTTAGGGTGAATTCCAGTTACCCCCTTGGTCCCAACCCTTCGTTTTGTGCTGCGTTCATGTGAAGGGGTAGTGGTGTCCTAATTCTGGTTCAGACCGAGGGGGAGGGGGAATTGGTAGGGCTATCTGACCCTCAAAACTAGGATTTTCCAGGGGCTCATGAGTGGTATGATTTTACCCACAATTTCATGTAAAATACGGGCAAAATGGCGAGGAAATCAGCAGCCAAAGAAACACAAATAAATGTATTTTTTTTTATAAATGAAATATGAAAATCACTATTTTAAGGTCACTTTAATCTTTTACAGACAGTTTTATTACAAATGTGAAAAAAATTGTTAGTTTCGTGACATTATGTGCATCTGCTCATGTCTGCAGCGTAACATTAAGCTTGAGTCGAAAGCGTCTTCTTTTCCTTTCATTTGTCAGCTCAAAGCCGAAATAATCTAATATTATAATATAATAATAATAATAAATAATCGAATCGTCCAGGAACGGGAGATTATTCCGCTGCAGACGGCATTGCAAACTCTTCCGGAAACAGCCGTGATGTCAGTTTAATGCGCCATGGACGACTATTGGTGACGCATGAGGATTTTGAAAGGTTGTCCCATTTCTTAGGGGAGTGATTTGCTAGGGCCAAGGGGAAGGGATAGGGGTAGGGATGAAAATAGAAACTGGAATTGGGCCTAAATAACATCAAAATGGATGAGTGATTAAAAAATAAATAAATAAATATCCCCCTCATAGTTGACAGAAATGTAAACTTGACCCATTACACCTAAAATGATGTTTTGAACCAGGCTTTAAACATGTTTATTTCTTCTGTGGATGAGGGGGTAAGTGCTATTTTTGGCAACCAGAAGTTGCTCCATTTTTCTCTCCAGACGTTGCCCCTTGGTTAGCATCCAGTGCTGCAACATTTGAGTTTCATCTGGTTGACTTTAATTTGACTTTATGGTGTCAAGTGATTTAAAAACAAACTACGTTTAAAAGATGGTAGACAGAGATTCAGGAGTACCACAAGCCTCTGCGTTGGGACTCCTCACTCTTTCAGTTGGACTTGCTACTGCGTGCAGCAGCAGTTAGCAGTCCATTAGCTATATTTGTTTATAGTGAGCGGCTCGTAGAGCGGTGACGTAGGGACTGGGAGAGGTGAGACATAAAGGCATTGATTGGTTCTTTCTACACATTGCAAATGACCAATTCCTGCCTTTCGGTGCGGATGGCAGGAATCGTCAGAGTTTTTAAAGGTGCCATGACATCAAATTTCACTTTTCTGGGGTTTTGAGTGTATAATATGATCTATTGTGCACTGATGAGGCCATGTGAATGTCCAGAGTGAGAATCAAAGCTCCTGTTTATGGTCTGTCAGCTTTGTCTCTCTGCTCAGAAACAGTTGAATCAGACAGCAGGCTATCATTCTACGTAGTTCTATCATTCTACGTAGTTCCATCATTCTACGTAATTTAATTGCTCCAATAAGAGCACACTATCAAGTAAACAGCGCCCCCCTCTCTCTCTCCTAATGGTTTATGCACCGTCCGCTCCCCCCTCCCCTCCCTGTCTGATTCAGCTTCGTGTATGGAGCTAGTAGTAACTTCTGTGCAGTCAGGTCTGGATTTTCAAACAAATGGATTTAAAAGAAAACTTCTGCAGCAACACTGAGGGAGGGGGCCACAACCTTGTCATTACCTGTAAGTTTATTTATTTTCTAAATGCTGTCTTGTCTGATAAACGCAGCTCACACTGTCTAAAGTGCCCATGTTGCTAGCAGTTAGCCTTTAGCAAACTCCGACTGTAGCTTGACCTAGATTCTCCAAATAAGGTCATAGCCAAATAAGGTGTAGCCAATCAAAATGAAGTCAACGTGGTCTCCGGGGTGAAGCTCCATATCATCACCGGACCCAACTGTATTACTGAGGAAGTGAGGTCTGGCGTTTCAAAACAAAACTCCGCTGTAAAAAATGCCGTTTTTTTCTTTGAAGTATTTACATATGCAGTAATGCCAACAACATAAACTAGTTTTTAACTGCTTTGTCATCACTCCTTTAAAGAACTGCAGTTCTCGCAGAGGATCTGACTTTTTTCCTTCCTTTTCACGAACACATGATGTATTGACTGCTGTCAGGATGGAAGAACCATTTCATCTAGTATAACAAAAAGTGTCTCTGAACAGGATTACCAACTCTGGCTTTCATTTGAAAAAGAGACTGTGCATATTAATGACCATAAAATGTATATGCAGGACTAGCAAAGCCACTTCCCATAATTAGTCCCCTGACATGCTGTAGGGTTTTGATGTACCTAACCTGCAGGACAGCAGACCTCGCACTGCATATACTTAATGATCTGAACAGATTTTTAAAATTAATCTCCCTCCATGTAATTTAATAACTATTTCTTCTGTAAATGTTGAATTTAACAATGTTTATATTGTGTGTGTGCGTGTGTGTTAGGTTTCCTGGTGTACACGGTGGTGGTCTTGGTGCTGTGTGTGGTCCTCGTGCTGTATTTCTGTCCCCGGTCTGGTCGATCCAACATCCTGGTCTACATCAGCATCTGTTCGCTGCTCGGAGCCTTCACCGTGTCGTCAGTGAAGGGCCTCGCCATCGCCATCAACACCGGTGAGCCGGTCACACGCACAGGGCTGATCCTGACCCTGGGTTCAGGTCCTGATCCTGGGTTCAGATCCTGAATCCTGATCCTGGGCTTTGATCCGGGTTCTGTTTCTTGGTTCTGGACCTGTAGTCCTGAAGCAGGAGCCTCATCTTCATCATAGTGGACTCGCTCCTCATCTCAGAACCAGAACCTGCTCTGAGGTTGGATCCTCATCAGGAGGTTCTGCAGAAATGACGGATGATCAGTTCTAACTTTACCAACGTGGGTCTGCCAGTGGTGAGGTGGATTGTGGGAAATGTAGGCAGATGTGTGCTGTGTGTTTTGAAGGCAGAGCTACTCGGTCCTACGAGGACCACGATCCTGCAGGTTTCCAATTCTCCACGCTCCCACGCACCGGACTCACAGACCCAGTAGCTGGTGAGGCGCGTTGGAGCCGGAGAACCAGCTGGATCCGGCCTCATAGAACCGAACCGAGTCGCTCTGTGTAATGTGCTGTTTCATTTTCTCTCCTCAGTGTTTTATGATCTGTCGGTGCTCTCGAATCCTCTCACCTGGATCCTGCTCATCACTCTCATCGTTTCCATAGTAACGCAGGTAAGCTGTGATCTCTCACCCCGGTTTTACCACAAATCTGTTGACCTAAAAAAAAACCTGCAGAATGGCCCGGAGATGCAAGTCAGACCAGGCAAAAAGGGGAACAAAGACTGTAAAAAAAATATCCGGTCTGGTCTGAATAGGAAGCTAGTTGGGCGTGTCTCACCGTCGCCATCTTGCTGTGTCGTGTGTGTCGTCACTCCTGGAAAATACTAAAATGGGCAAAGTGTGGCCTCGGGACAAATGATTGACAGCCAACGAATGCAGGGCTAAATGCAAACCAAGCTAACTCAAAACTAACAGGAGCTAACGAAGATTAGCCTCCTGAGTGGCGGGGTAAAGGTAAGAGACTTGCTATTAGCTCCTAAAAACCACCATGTTGCTACTCTGCTGCAGACTGAGGCTGTGTCCGAATGTCCTCCCTACTCCCTAACCCCTCATTTATAATCACTACATAGCAGACTATCTAGTGCCCTCATTCTGCCTGTGATTTGGACACTAAGCTGACTACTTTTTCCTCGCCGCAAATCATGTAATCACCAGCTGTCACCGTGGCAACCACAGCGGCACTCACGACGCACAAAAAGATTTAATTCCAAATCAAATCTGTAATTTAAATGAAGGTATTTTATTTACTTATATTGTGTTTAATCTCTTTTCTGTTGTTTTTTCTCTCCTTTTTTTACTGCCGCTCGATGTGTGCAACACCTCATGCCATTCAGCTCTCCTGACCGCAATGCATTGTGGTCCATATTGTCCCGTCTAGGGACCATCGAAGCTCACTAGTTTTCAAGATGCATTGTGGGTAACTTTGAGTGCACTACTTTTTTCTTTCTAGACATTCGGACACCCCTACAAAATGGCGTGATCCCTATATAGGGCCCTATGTAGGGAATAGGGTGGACATTCGGACACAGCCTGAGACCTTACCGAGTGCTAACAGGGAGCTAACCGTTAGCCACCGGCCGGCAGGACGATGTCCAGTCTGCTGCCTGTCAATCAAAAGGACACACCCTTAATTATGTGCAATTTCAAGATTAAATAACATCTAAATAATGAGTTATAAAAAAAAATTCACCCCCTCACAGTTGACAAGAAGGTAAACTTGACATATCAAACCTAAAATGATGTTGAGAACAAGGCTGTAAACGTGTTTATTCCTTCTGTAAACATGTTTGAATCTATGAGAATTTGCTCTGTTTTGCAGCCGTTAGCAGGTGAAGAAACATCTACATATATTTAATTCTTCCTGGTAGTTTTATAATTGGCCACCGGAGATTGCCGCTTGAATGGAACCCAGCTAATGTAAAAGAGGCGGGGCTGACTGCGACTGACCAATCACAGCTGCTGCAGCTAAAGCAGGAGGGAAAGATGGAGATGAAGTAACAATGAGGGGGGGTGGGTTGTGTGTCTGCAGGTAAACTACCTGAACAAGTCTCTGGACACCTTCAACACCCTGCTGGTGTACCCCATCTACTACGTCCTCTTCACCTCCGTGGTTCTGTCCACGTCCATCATCCTCTTCCAGGAGTGGAGGGGCATGTCGGCCGTGGACGTGGTCACAGCGCTGGGGGCCTTCCTGGTCATCGTGGTGGGCGTGGCCATGCTGCACCTGTTCAGAGAGCTACAGGTGAGCCCCCCCCCCCCCCTCCCCGTTCACGCATCGTTTCACAGTCTGTCTGATAAAAAGAAATTTCCTTTTTTATGCAGATTACACTGAAGCAGCTGACCAATCAGCTCTCTCAGCCGGTGGAGAGGGAGGGGCTTACGGAGGAGGCTGCTGCCGGAGGATGGAGGAGCAAAAAGGACGACAAGTTCGGACTGATGGACAACATGGTGATAGAGAGTCTACCTCCTATGAGGGAAGAAGGGCCGAGGGTCTTCATCATCAGCTGAAAGAGAGAGGAAGAGGAGGAGAAGAAAGAGGAAGAGGACTGAACTGTTACTGTCATTGATAGCACTTTTTTGAGATTAGGCCACTGGTTTGACAGCGCTGCAGTTTTCTCCCTGGACCTGAAGGTTCTGCCCGGACCTGAAGGTTTTCCCTGCACCTCTTCTCCATGACCAGGTATCCAGACACCTGTTCTCCAGGACCAGTTCTCCAGGACCAGTTCTCCAGGACTAGGTCTCCAGGACCAGTTCTCCAGGACTAGGTCTCCAGACACTAGTTCTCGAGGACCAGTTCTCCAGGACCAGTTCTGCAGGGCCAATTCTCCAGACTCTAGTTTTCCAGGACCAGGGGCCTCATGTACAAAGGGTTTGTACGCACAAAAACGTGGCGTACGATCATTTCCATGGTAAAGTCGAGATCTATAGGATGATCTGGGCAATCACTGATGCCAACACAGGGCCGGTATGGCAATTTCATAGTAGCAGGTCGGTTACGTCTGCATCCGGGGGATGAGGAAATCCCCGAGGCTGTGACGCATGAAATGCAGGAGGACTTCCCGATGCTGCACGCCCTCTTATGGTAATAAATTGTGTCAGCTAATAAATATAGTATTTCCAGTGACATCAGACTGTGAGGAGGCGACTGTATAAACACACGTTTCACAAATATATAATTATTTACCTTTAGAAAAACCAGAGTCGCCCGCGTGAACTCCCCCCACCTCTGGAAGAAGAAAAGCAGTCACGAGCAGCCGTCCTCCGATTCACATCCAACTTGAAGTCGGACCACTTGCGGACTCTGACCCCACATCTTTGACTGCGTCACACACTCTCCTATTTGCTTTTCTGTTGGGGTGACGGCAGACAACAGCGCGCTAAATTGCACATTTTTGCGTATTTCTACTTTAGCAAGCTGCATCAAGTTCGTTCTCCGTGAATTTTTTTCATTTTCATTCACTGTCAAGCTCATGTTTTGTATTTCTGATGGTGCAGAGAGGAGAATCTCTGCTGCAGATCTCATTTACATGTCATTTGCGTATTTATGTTGGGGGTGTGGACAGGGAGGCGTCAGGTACTCCAACATGTGCGCTCAATTCCACGTTGATTGGGATGTACAAAGGAAAAGTACCTGGATCCATACGTGCGCAAAGTTTCATACATCTAAAAACGTTTGTGCGTATGACGTTTTCAGGATTTGATCGTACGCCGGGTTTCAGTAGGAAATCCACGCAACTCTTTGTACATGAGGGCCCCAGGTCTCCAGACACTAGTTCTCCAGGACCAGGTCTTCAGGACCAGTTCTCCAGGACCAGTTCTCCAGACTCTAGTTCTCCAGGACCAGGTCTCCAGACACTAGTTCTCCAGGAACAGGTCTTCAGGACCAGTTCTCCAGACACCAGTTCTCCAGGACCAGGTCTCCAGACACTAGTTCTCCAGGAACAGGTCTTCAGGACCAGTTCTCTAGACACTAGTTCTCCATGACCAGGTCTTCAGGACCAGGTCTCCAGGACCAGTTCTCCAGACACCGGTTTTCTAGTTCCATCCCAGAACTGCAAATGAAGGAAAACGTAGAAAAACTTGAGATGGAACTATTGATGAAGACCGCCTCAGAGGAAAGTCCTGATTGGTGGTTAAACGTGTAGAACTGGAAGACGGTAAAAACAAACAAAGATGCGACACCCTGACTGAAAAAATTTGGTTTCATGTTAAACTCGTAACTGTGAACGTTGCCGCTCTGAGCTTCGATTTTATTCCATCAACATATATCTTTCCTTTCTCATGTTTTTTTTTAAACGGGTGAAAACCGGATCTGCTGTCACACCAGAGGTCCTGAAAGTCCGGCAGACCCGTCAGACCACCTCCCAGCTCTACCAGTTTAAAGGCTGCTTTGTAAACCGGAGCAGAGTGAGACGTCTTTTCTCCGTCTGCCTTTTGCATCTTTTTCTTTGTGTTCCTCTGAGCTGAAGACGGCGTCGATGAAGCAGACAAACATGCGTCGTCTCAATCACACCTGTTTTATTTCTAAACTCAGCATCCATCATTTGCTGAGGCTGGTAACCCTCCTCAGGTTTTTATTTTTCAGCTTCAAAATGAAGTCAAAACGTAAAATTTTAACTTATTTCTGAGGTTAATCTGCTTTTATTGTTAATTATTGGTACCAGAATCATGCTTTGAATGCTTATTCAAGATTATAAAATCTTTTGTGTCTTGAAAAATGCACTCAGCTTTCTCAGGTTGTTCACCGCCGTTATTTTTGGCTAATTGTTACCTGACTGTCTTGTGAACTTGTCGTCCACATGTTGCCGTCTGTCTCCATGTGGGACGTTTCATCTCCCACTCCTGCAGAAATGATCTATTAATCCTAAATATTAATGACTGAATAGAAAATCTGCTTTTATGACCTTGGATCAGCTATTTTTTTTATCTTTGACGGATGCTGCGTTGACCAGGAAGGATCCATGATGCATTTGCTGCTGACGACGTTTCTGTCCATGAAGCTCAGAGGAACAAAAGGAACCGAACGACCGGGTCCTGATCATCAAACCTGATTTTTGCTTATTTTTTCATTTAAAGCCATCAAATCTCAGATGTTCTGCTTGTTTTCACTTGTTCCATTCACTCAGAATCATTTCAATAATAAATTTTAAAGTTTTTATTGTAAAACGTCCCGTTACTACTTCTTACCTGCTTCTGACAAATCTAATTTTGAACTGCACTTAAAGGTGAAATCATAATTTTATGAGAGTAAAGTCATAAATAATATTATTTGAAAAAAATAAAATCATGTTTTACCAACAATAAAGTTGTAAACTTGACAGTAAAATCATAAATTTTAAAGAATAAAATCATAAATTTACAAGAATGAAGTTGTATATTTAAGAGAATTAAATCATATTTCCTAGGAATAAATCTGTAAATTCATAAATAAAATCATAAATTTAATCGAATAAAATCATAATAAACTGATAAATTTGAAAGAATTAAATAACATTTTGCCAAGAATAAGTTTTAAATTCATGACAAAATCATAAATTTATAATAAAATCATAAATTTACATGAGTTTTAAGTCATAAAATCAAAAGAATAAAATCAGAAATTTACTAGAAGAAAGTTTTAAATAAAGTTTGAATAAAGTTTTCTGGTCCTCCATCAGGACCAGAAAATAAATAAAATTTAAAAGAATGGAATAATTTTTCAAAGAATAAAGCTGTAATTTCATGACAATAAAATCCTCAATTTAAAAGAATAATATAAATTTACAAGAATAAAATCATTAATTTATAGGAATAAAATCGTAAATCTTAAATAGTAAAATCATAAATTTAAAAGAATAAAATATTTTTCCAAGAATAAAATTGTAAATCCATGACAATAAAATCATACATTTAAGATAATAAAATCATAAATTTACGAGAGTAAAGTAATAAAATGAAAAGAATAAAATCGAAAATTTACTAGAATGAAGTTGTAAATTTAAAAGATCAAAATCATAAATGTACGAGAATAAATTAATTTTATCAGAATAAAGTGGCAATTGTACTTGTAAGTGGGCAATAGAAACACGTGAGTGCAACAGAGGTAAGTTAATGCCATGCACGTTTAAACCTTTCGAGTCATTAAACAGTTTTTTAGGTCTGAGCTCTTGGGGATGCGTTCTCTGGCCACATAGGGCCTCGCTGCAGGGACCCCCAGATCAGGGCAGGACAGGGCCACACCACAGCCGCGGGGCTGCAGTGCAGGACCCCAGCCACCAAGAAAAGGGCATTCATCACAGCAACTACCCACCTGGACTGAGCAGGCAACGTTCCCAGAGTGAAGGATCCCCATGAGGAAACACCGGAGGGAGTTAAAAATGTTAAGTTAAAAACAAACAAAAAGAAAAACAAAATATAATATTTCATTGTCAGAGAAAAATGATACACATAAAAGGAATTAAAACAAATAAAATCTATATAAAATTAAATAAAACCAAATTAAAAGAAAAAAATATAAAAATAAGATGAAATTTAATCAAAAAGCTAAGCTAAAAAGGAAAGTCTTTAGCCTCTTCTTGAAAGCATCGACAGTCTGCAGCCCTGAGCTTCTCTGGTAGGCTGTTCCACAGATGAGGACCTTAGTGGTGGAATGAGGCCTCACCGTGAGTTTTAGTTCTCAAGATGGGAACAACTGAAAGGCCGGTACCTCAGGGTCTGCGAGGGTCCATATTTTAAAAGAAAATAAGATAAATAAATAAGGCCCAAGACCATTAAGACATTTATAAACCACTAAAAGAACCTTAAAATCAATCCTGAAATGCACGGGGAGCCAATGCAGTGATTTTAAAACTGGTGTAACATGTTCCCGTCCTCCGGTCCTCGTCAGAACTTGTGCCGCTGAGTTCTGCAGTAACTGTAAGCTAGAAAGACTTTTTAGGAAGACCAGAGAGCAGGGCATTACAGTAATCCAGTCTACTCAAAATAAAAGCATCAGCATCTCCATGCTCGCAGGAGAGAGAAATGGGCGACTCTGGCGATGTTTTTAGGATAATAAAATCCTGTCTGTGACATTTCTGATGTGTGGAATAAAATTCAGCTCAGAGTCGAAAAGAACACCCAGGTTTCTCACACTTTCTCTCGTCTTCAGGACCGCTGATTAAAACTTCAGTCTTGTCCTGGTTGAGTTGTAAGAAGTTTTCTGACATCCATGACTTTATTTCTAAAATGCAGTTTAAAAGGGTTTTAACTGGCTCCAGGTCATCAGGAGACACGGCGATGTAAAGCTGGGCATCATCAGCATAGCTGTGAAAGTCAATGCCGTGTCTCCGTGGTCCCCAAATGGCAACATGTACGGAATAAAAAGTATTGGGCCTGAAATTGAACCTTGGAGAACCCCACATTTTATCTCATGGATTCCTGAGGAGCATGTGTACATACTTACAAAAAACGATCTGTGAGATAGGAGTAAAACCATTTTAACAATACCTCAGCTAATCATTCTACGTAGAACATTTTCTCCAATTAGAGCACACTATGAAGCAAACGTCAAGCTTTTTACACTGATCTGGCTCCCAGTTTGGGATGAGTGTGCAGTCTGATCTGTTTCCCCTGCTGCTTCTTCAAGGATAAAATATGTTTGCATGAGCACAGAAACAGCTGCAGAAGACTCTAGCAGTGTCTAAAACCGCACACTTTCCCGAGTACGCTGGAATTCAGTGCATACTGCGCACTGTGTACTTGGTCTGTAGTGCACACTATTGTCGCTAAATACTGACCCAAACAGAGCACCTCACTTACAGGAAGTGAGAGACTAGCATTGCCCGCTAACATGTGCTAACTCTACTGAAGAAATATACTCCTTGATGTCAGGTTTTAGCATTTAATGACAATGATGAAGAAGCCCTAAACAATACAAACGGGACAATATAAGCTAACATAAACATGACCAAGCTTAATGTAAATAATATCAACACAAACTTACAGATAATCAGCGGGAAGCTTCTTCAGCTGCCTTACGGAACAAAGGACCATAGTTAGCTGGTTCTTCCCTCTGCTACTGTTTTTCATTCCTCCCCCTGTACTGACAGATAAACCCTGCATCTACTGAGCCGGTATAATCGTGGCCTCAAACACATGACCAGATCATAACTGTCATCAGGGAGTGAACAGCTTGGTAGCATAACGCCGTGTTCAGACCAAACACGATTTGGGCGTCAAAATCATGCCTGACGCCCACAGTTGGATGCTTGGTCACTAAAAAGTCAGATGCTTGATTTCCAGCGTCTTGATGCCCCTGACGCGCCAAGGTACACTTGACGCCCCTCAGGAGAAGCCCCTCCTTTTTCTGTTTCCTTTCACCGCCCTGTCTGCACCATGACAGATGCAGGAGAGGGAGCGGCTCGGCTTAATGTGATGATTAAAGCGTCGTCGGGCGTCTCTGCTCCATGTCCGGTTCACCAGATGATTCCAGGTGTTCTGACTGTGATGAGTTTCATCATTTACTCCAGGAGCTGCGCTGGCGAGGGGCACTTTCAGCCGTCTGATCCGGCCCAGTTTAACTGTCCCGATGTCCCATCAGGACAGCAGGTCACCAAACTGCTGTTCAGATACCGGGACCGGACACAGATCACAGTTTATCCTCCTCTGTCTTCAGAGAGAGAGGAGATTCCCCTGGTTCTTCTGGGTGTTTCCCCTCCTGTTAGAAAATGTGTGTCTGTGTCATGACAGAGAGTCGCTCTGATTGGTCGACGCCCCGCGTCAAAACGCTCAAAATCTCAAAACTCAATGCGCGAAACACGCTTAACGCGCTTAACGTGCTTAACGTGCTTAACGTGCTTAACGTGCTTAACGTGCCCAGACGCGTCGCACCCGACACGTGAAACGCGCTGCAAGGTTTTCAACGCCTCCCCGACGCGCATCGGCCATTGACTTTGCACGTAAACCTGACGCCCAAATCGTGCTTGGTCTGAACACACCGTAACACAATATACATTCGTAGTTAGGTCTAAATTTCATAAATATTACTGAAAGCGGTACAATTCAGCCTCCGCTGCAGCAGGGGTCGCCACTGCTTCGTTCACCGCCATTATTCAGCCATGAAAGCAGTTCGGAAGTCCCGCCTCTTCCGCTACGTCAGCAAGATGGCGTCCGTTTAGAGCAAGTAGTGTGCTTCGTTTTGCACTTTTGCAGACCCCAGAATTTTGGCTTAAATGACAGCATGAACGCACAACACACTCAAAACGAGTGTTTGAAGTGCTCAAGTGTGCAGTTTGAGACACAACCTCTGTTTCCGTTTATCTGCCTGTTAACTGTGATGTAGGAAAGATGAATGGCAGCAGCAAAGATGGGGAAACCAACCCGAATAAAAAGCAGCAGTTACTGCAGCTTGCTGTTGGTGTGGATCATCTGCTGCTCCAGCTCTCTGAGGAGCGGAGCTGTTGTCAGCGTTCAGTCAGGAACCTCAGCGGACTAATTATCCAGCAGCTGAAGCATCAGGAGGCAGACAGTCAGACAGGAGACACCTGCAGTCCTCCGTCGCAGAAACACCGGAGCTGCAGAAGAGTCGTCGCTGCAAACTAGAGGCGACGTCCTGCAGAGATCCTGTCAGAGCCAACGACTCTGCAGAGGAAATCTGCTGCGACTTCAGATCCACGTTTCAGCCGCTTTTCACCAGACTTGATAGAAACCTTGAAGATGATTCATTATCCTGATATCCGTCTTATCACAGCATCTGATTCGCTGTCAACATCCAGCTTTACAGTATTTGCACCAACTCATAACAAACTCATCTGGAGGAACCTTTGATCTCATCAGAGAATCGTCCATGGATGACCAATCAGTGCTTGCCTGGGAAATTGAATGATTTCTTAATGATCAGGAGATAAAAATGAGCCAGGACCCCCCTGCCATGCATGCTGACCCACCAGAGGCACATCACCCCTAACCTTAACTGTCACAATTAGAGAACTAATCAGCCTTCACAGCTAATTAATCATTAAAAACGGCTCATTTCTTATCAAATAGGTAATGATTAAATAATGGTTCATTAATGATGAGTTAAAAAATGAAAAGAGTGATGAATAAAGCAGCAAATATGATGATTAATCATAAATAAATGGAAATTGTCTGTTAATCATTTATGATTTATGATGAAGAATGTCTGCAACTCAACACTTCCCAGGAGAGGATTTCAGATCAGAAGATAAAAGTTACTTTTGATTCAGTCAAAGTTTAAGAAAGACGTGAATCCTGTTGGTTCAAGCTGAAAGATGCAAATCAGTCCGAGTCAAACTGGTTCACTGCAGTTCAATAAACACTGTCTGATTCACAGAGATAAGGAGCCAAAGAGACTTTTAACCAGATCCAGGAGGGAAAACCATCAGGACCTGAACCAGGAAGGAAAACCTCTATCAGGACCAGAACTGAGAGTAAAACCTCCATCAGACCAGAACCCGGGAGTAAAACCTCCATCAGGACCAGAACCGGGAGTAAAACCTCCATCAGGACCAGAACCAAGAAGAAAAACTGCCATCAGGACCAGAACCAAGAGGGAAAAACTGCCATCAGGACCAGAACCAGTAAGGAAAACCTCCATCAGGACCAGAACCGGGAAGGAAAACCTCCATCAGGACAGGAACCGGGAGTAAAACCTCCAACAGGACCAGAACCGGGGAGTAAAACCTCCATCAGGACCAGAACCAAGAAGAAAAACTGCCATCAGGACCAGAACCAGGAAGGAAAACCTCCATCAGGACCAGAACTGGGAAGGAAAACCTCCATCAGACCAGAACCAAGAAGAAAAACTGCCATCAGGACCAGAACCAAGAAGGAAAAACTGCCATCAGGACCAGAACCAGGAAGGAAAACCTCCATCAGACCAGAACCAAGAAGAAAAACTGCCATCAGGACCAGAACCAAGAAGGAAAAACTGCCATCAGGACCTGAACCAGGAAGGAACACCTCCATCAGGACCAGAACCAAGAAGGAAAAAACTGCCATCAGGACCAGAACCAAGAAGATAAAATGCCATCAGGACCAGAACCAGGAACGAAACCCTCAATCAGGACCAGAACCGGGGAAGGAAAACCTCCATCAGGATCAGAACCGGAAGGAAAACCTCCATCAGGACCAGAACCGGGAAGGAAAACCTCCATCAGGACCTGAACCGGGAAGGAAAACCTCCATCAGGACCATCTACAATCCTGCCACAGCAGGTTTAGTTGGGAGGATGGTGTTTGGTCACCTCTCCGGACTCTGAGCTGTCCAGCCGCTTCATTCAGTCTTCTCTGAACCAGTTGCTGGTTCGATCTCTGCGTTGCTCTGATCTCTCGCCTTTTGAACACCAGGTGGGTCTCAAGGGTACTGTGCTAAACTGGTTCAGTCATATTTAACACACAGATCATTCATAGTTCAGTTAGGACAATTCACCTCCACCCAGTCAGCTCTCGGTTGCGGGGGTTCCTCAAGGCTCGATCCTTGGTCCCCTTCTGTTTTCCCTCTATCTTCTTCCCATAGGACAGATATTCCGGAAATATAACATATCTTATCATTGCTATGCCGATGATATTCAGGTTTACCTCCCCATACGTACAAACGATGGCTCTATGACCAGACTGTTAAACTGCCTCAAGGAGTTACAAACATGGTTGTCTATTAACTTTTTGCATCTTAATCAGGATAAAACCGAGATTATCTTTTTTGGCCCCCCTCTGTCCTTGTCTCCACCACAGCTGGCCTTGGTCCCCTGGCTTCTTCTAAACGTTCTTGTGTGAAGAGCCTTGGAATCACTGTGGATGACTCGTTAAAGTTCGACAAACACATAAACATAGTTGTAAGAAATTCCTTTTTTCACCTGAGGATGCTTGCAAAGATAAAATCATACGTTCCCAGTTACGACCTTAAGAAACTTGTTCAGCTCCTGATTTTTTTCACGTCTGGATTATTGTAACTCGCTCTTTGCCGGCCTCAGTAAATCCTCCCTACAGCGTCTTCAGGCTGTTCAGAACGCTGCAGCCCGCCTTCTCTCCGGTTCACGGCGCTATGAGCACATCTCCCCCGTCCTAGCTGGTCTTCACTGGCTCCCTGTCTCTTACAGGGTTCAGTTCAAAATCCTGTTGTTGACCTTTAAAGCGTTGCACGGTTCTGCTCCCAGTTACCTCTCTGAGTTATTGTCCCGCCACGTTCCTACCAGGTCTCTTAGGTCATCCTCTTTATCTCTTCTGGAGGTACCAAGACACAGGTGCAATTCCAGGGGTGCTAGGGCGTTCTCTGTAGCTGCCCCGCGCCTCTGGAACGCACTCCCCCTTGAACTCAGGTCAACGCAGTCTATAACGTCTTTTAAAACCATGCTCAGATCCCATCTTTTGGCGCAGGCTTTCCCTTCTTAATCTTTTTTTTTTCTCTCTCTTATTATTGTCTTATTAATTCTTCTCTTTTTTATGTGTCTATATGTTTAGATGTTTTTAGCCTTGTTTTCTTATGTCCTGCCATGTAAAGCACTTTGGGCATCCAGCTGGATGTAGAAATACGTGCTATATAAATGAAATAAATGAAATGAAATGAAATGAAAATGCTCATTTCCTGCTGTAGTTGAACTTCTGGAAAAGCCTGTCGATGCTCAGTTCCGCTGATGTCCACCAGGTGGCACTGCGACACCAGGCAGCTGCACCACAGAGCTTCACTCGTGTTTAAACATCAGAATGATCCCTGATCACCCTGCATGTATAAAACATCACACACACAGACTTTAAAGCCGGTCCGCAGGTCTGCATCGTGTCTTCATCTCCTGTCGGCTGATTATTATTCATCAGTGAAGGGAGACGTGTTTTACCTGGATTCACCTCCTGAACCTGAACATCCAGCCGGCGGCTCACGAGGAGCTCCAGCCCTCTGGAAACGGCTCTGAGCTGCAGCTGGAACGTCTGCATGGAGGTGCACGTCCTGCACCTCCAACAGGTAGGAGCAGCTGAGGGAACCAGGCCGGACCCCCAGAGCCCCCCCCTCCCCCCTCTCCAGCTCTGACTGGACATATGCTGGCCAGTTGGCTTCTTCATGCTCCAGTTCAGCTCTGAACTGATCTGATTCATTTAACCTGATATAAACATCCAACCTCAGAACCAGAACAGGGTGTACTTCCTCACAACTTCATCAAAACCAAGAAAAACTCACTGATTTACAGTAAATCTGAAGGTTAAACTCGTTTAGTTTCACTTCTGTATTTTCTTTAGAGGCTGGGGGATGAAGATACCTTCTCCTCTTCATCAGCAGCCTCAGGCTCGTCTTCATCTGCAGAGCTGTCACAATCTGAGCTCTCCAGTTTCAGATGAAGTCGTGCTCTGGAGTAAAACCACGAAGCATCTGGGATTCTGTCACGTTGCCATGGCGATGACTGCAGGAATAAAATCCTGGACTTCCCTGAACCGGGTGTAAATGCTGATAATTACAGGAACAGAAATGTGGAGCAGAGATCATGTGACCTGGAGGCAACATGGAAAACATCCATCTGACCCGGTCACTGATCGATCAGCCAATAGCATCGATCCAAATCACAACCAGGACCCAGGCGTCACCTGGAGGCGTTCTCATGAAGGATGAGGAATCCTTCACGCGTTAGAAACCAGAACGGCTCATCTGGATCTCATGAAACGAACGTGAAGTTATAGAAATGTTTGTTCAAGAAACTGAATAAAAGGATTTAACCCTGAATTTAAAAAGAACTCAGTTTAGGGAAAAGATATGAAAGTGAGTGTGTTGTGATATCACTACGAAGAGATATCACTGAGAAATCCCAGTGATATCTGCTCCACCTCTGCTGCCTCCACTTGTGAGTTTTATCTCACAGTGGATGAGGTGTGTGGGGGAGTCTGCTGGTCCTGATGGAGTCTCAGCAGGACTCCTGACGGACTGTGTCATTCGGAGTTCACCTTGCCTCTACTCACCATCTTTAACGGGAGTCTTCAGACTGGACGTTTCCCTGCGCTGTGGAAAACCTCCTGCCTGGAACCAGTACCCGAGGTGAGCAGGCCTGCAGCCCTCATGTCTGTGATGATGAAGACCCTGGAGAGGCTCCGACTCTCCGACTCCTCAGACCCCAGCTGGAACAGGCACTGGACCCGCCTCCAGTTTGCATAATTATTAAAAGTGAAACTGGAGGAGATTGGAGTGGATCCCGTTTTTAACACCTGGATTATCAGCTATCCTACGGAGAGGCGGCAGTACGTCAGTCTGGGGAGCGACACTGGGGTGCCGCAGGGGACAGTACTCTCTCCCTTTACTCTTCACACTGTACACTGCAGAGTTTCATCACTACTCTGCAACATGACACTTGCAGAAGTACTCTGATGATACGGTTGTTGTGGCATGTGTGAGGGGGGGGGGGGGGGGGGGATGAGAGGGAAGTTATATCCTCATTTACTGACTGGAGCAGGAGCAATGGTCTGATCCTGAACACATCAAAGACCAAGGAGATGATCACTGACTGCAGCAGGAAGCCCCCTCATGCACCGGTCTCCATCGATGGTGAAGTAATGGAGGTGGTGCAGTCGTACAAGTTCATGGGACCACAAGCTGGACTGGTCGGCACAGGCAGGGACAGAGTAGACTCTACTTCCTGAGGAGGCTGAGATCTTTTAATGTCTGCAGTGAAATGATGAGCATATTTTATCAATCAGCTGTAGCCAGTGCTGGTGGGGGGGGTATGACAGTGGATAACGATGTGATGGGAGGGAGGTGGACTCTGTGGGACCGTGTTGGAGAGGAGGATGAGGACTCATCCTGAGAACACAGGTACCCTCTACATGACGAGTCTATCTGCTCAAAGAAGCAACTGCAGCAGATATCACTGTAATATCACTGTGATATTGCCCTAATATCGCTGTGATATTTCTCTAATATCACTGTAATATCACTGTGATATTGCTTTAATATTGCTGTGATATCTCTGTTTATATTGCCCAAATATTGCCTTGATATCACTGTGATATTTCTGTAATATCAATATCATATATCTGTGATATCACTTTGTTATTTTGATATTGTTCTCATATTACTGTGATATCACTGTATATTGCTTAAATATTGCTGTGATATTTCTCTGATATAACTGTGATATCACTGTGCTATTGCTCTAATATCACTGTGATATTGCTCTTATATCAATGTAATATTACTGTGATATTGCTCTAATATTACTGTGATATCACTGTGATATTGCTGTGATATCACTCTAATATCACTGTGATATTGCTCTAATATCACTGTGATATTGCTCAAATATAGCTGTGACATCACTGTGATAGTGCTGTGATATCACTCTAATATCACTGTGATATTGCTCTGATATCACTGTGATATCCCTGTAATATCGCTGTAATATTGCTATATTACTGTATCACTGTGATTTTGCTGTGATATTACAGTAATATTGCACTTATATCATTGTGATATTGCTCTAATATTGCTGTGATATCACTGTGATATCGCTCCAATATCACTGTGAATATTTCTCTGATATCACTGATATTGCTTTAATATTGCTGTGAAATCAGTGTGATATCATTTTCATTTCACTGTGATATTGCTCCGATATCGCTGTAATATCACTGTGATATCCCTGTAATATCGCTGTGATATTACTATGATATTGCTGTGATATCCCTGTAATATTGTCGTGACATTACAGGGATATCTGAATATTGCTGTCATATCACTGTGATATCACTCTAATATCACTGTGATATTTCTCTAATATTGCTGTGATATCAGAATGCTCGTTCACTTCCATCACACCGTTCTCTTCATCAGGTTTGCTGCTCATTTAGTTGATCTGCACCTGATGATGATGATGATGATGAAGCCACCTCCTTCTAACATAGTCTAAGCCCACAGTTATAAATCCATTTACCACTTTGACTGGCTTTTGCTAATTCCCTGACAGCCAATGAGCTCGGCTCCTTTGTGCGGGTTTGATGGTCATTTTAAACTCCCATAATCCTCTGGGAGGCCAAAGCAGCACAACAGCTTCTGTTTCACGTCCTGTCAGTCACACAGATTCATTCATGCACTTCTTATCTGACAGTGTTCAACAGATGTTCTTCACATGTAATCTGTGTGATTCTTTAATCCCTGAAGACGAATCAAAGCTGCGTTTGCGTTTGTTTGTGTGAGTAAACTACATTTGGTTAAACATAATTGCTTGATGAAAGCATGAAGCTGCAAACGAAGTAAAAACTAATTAAAGCTTATCACATTATAACCTGATAGACTTTTATTGTAAGACATGAAACGTGTTTAGATATTCGTTTAAAAACATGAAATATCTCACGTATGTTGTACTGTAAAAATCTGAGATGTGTCATGTTGTAACAGGATAGTTTTTCTTTTAGACCATAAAACAGATCAGTTGTGTAGTTAACGTTGGCTATCGCTAGTTAATGTTTTCATCATTTGTTCACGTTTGTTGAGGTTAGTTATCATCAGTTAACCCTTGTTATTATAAGTTATCATTAGTTATTTCTATTAACATTAGTTCTATCTCGTTAATGTTATTCATTGTTAGTAGATGTTTATTATGGTTAGTTATCATTAGTTAACATAATTTATTGTTTAACATTAGTTTTCTCTAGTTAAAGGGACTTGAGGCAAGATTAAGAAACGAAACTCGCGACTGCCGCGATTGGCGCTTCAGGTAACTACAGCCACGAGCCAAGCCGTCACGGGAGCGTGCACAAACTGAAGCTATGATGCTGTTTACTCACCTTTCTCTCCGTAGTTATACTTTGTAGTGGTCTTTCAGTTGATCTGGATCGTTTGCTGACGGCAGAATAATCCATAACAATCGCTTGCAGTGTTTGAATTTACCGCGACCGGCTTCGTCCTATATCAAAACAGCGGATGTAGCGTCATGTGACGTCACGTCCGCATGACAGAGCTGGAAAACTATAATGTTGTTTACTAAGCTTTTTCTTCGTAGTTACAATTTTTAATGGTCTTTCAGTTGATCTAGATCGTATTCTGACGGCAGAATAATCCATAACTATCGCTTACGGTGTTTTTATTTAACGTGACCGTCTTTTCCTGCATCAAAACTACGGATGTAGCGTCATTTGACGTCACGTCCGCAGGGCAGCGCGGGAAATTCGGACACCGAATTGCAGCGCATTTTGCAGCACACAGCCTGTTCAAGGCAACGGAGAGAAACATGGGTGGAAACGTTATTTTTGGTATTTAGCGCTTCATCACCCATTAGTATGAAAAAAAGGGACATTCATGTTTGGTTTTTTTCAAATTCCTGCCTCAAGTCCCTTTAATGTTATTCATTATGAGTAAATGTTTTTTCTGGTTAGTTATCATTAGTTAACATTCGTTATTGTTGATTGAGATTAGTTATCTCTAGTAAATGTTAGTCATCATTAAATGCTTGTTATGGTAAGTAATCATTCGTTATTGTTGATTATCATTAGTTATCTGTAGTTAATGTTATTCATAATTGGTAAACATTTGTTATGGTTATTTATTAATTAACATTAGTTATTGATATGTCAATGTCAGTTATTGTTAATTAACATTAGCTATCATTAGTCATCATTAGTTAATGCTAGTTATTGTTAATTACTAATCACTAATTGTTATTTACCATTAGTTAACTTTGGTTATCATTGGTTATCATTAGTTAACATTAGCTTCCAATAGTAAATGTTAATTATCATTATCTAACTTTACTTATCATTAGTTATTAGTCATTTTTAGTTAACATTAGTTGTTTTTAATTAACATTAGTTATTCCTAGTTAATGTTATCTATCATAAGTTACCTATACTCATCATTAGTTAACATTACTTATTGTTAGTTAACATGAGGTATCACTAGTTAACATACGGTCTCGTTAACGCTAGTTATCATTAGGTGACTTTACTAAACATTAGTTATCATAAGTTGATGTCAGTTATAGCTAGTCAACGTTAGTTATTGTTAGTTAACATTAGAAATTTTTACTTAACATTTGTTAACATTAGTTATTGGTAGTAGTCAGTCATTTTCTACACCGCTTATCCAGGTCATGGTCGTGGGGGTTGCTGGAGCTTAGTCCAGTTATTATCAAGCTAGAGGCATTACTGTAAGTAATCATTACTTATAATTAGTTAACACTAGTTATCATTAGTTAATGTTAGTTATCATTAGCATACATTAGTTAACATTAGTTTACCAATGGTAATTTCTGGCAACTAAAGTTATCATTAATTATCATTAGTATACATCAGTTACCATTAGTAATTGTTAGTTAACGTTAGTTAATGCTAGTTACCATTAGTTATTGTTAATTATCATTAGTATCCGTTAGTTACTAAGCCAGAAGGACTTTACGGTCTCTCACGGCCATAATGGCTTATTTCTAATTGAAAAGCCATCGTTGGAGCTTCAGATGCTGCTGCTGTTAGTTAGAGATCAGGATGGAGATGAAGAATGACAACATAAGAACAAATACAGTAAATACGTTCTGATCATCGCTGTTGAGCAGATTTTCTGCTCCACTTGGATCCCTGCTGGATAAGATGTTCAGTCTCTTTCCAAACATCCTCTGTAGATGTTCCATGTTTCCAAATTTATATTCCATCCTTGTCTCAAGATTTTTTTTTTACTTCTTTGTGAATATTTATCATTTCCTAATAGATGGTCTTCATCTTTTTGCAAACATTCACATTTCTATGCACATTTTTTTTTTACATCTCTGCAAACATTTAGCATTTTGGTGATCTTGTGCATTTCTTTGGTTTTGTCTATGATTCCTTATTTCTTTCTTTATGTGAATGTTTAGGATTTCTCTAAATATTTTGCACATGTTGATGTTTTTTGTTATATTGTATTTGTATCATTTTTTTAATATTGTGGGGAGGTAAGTTGTTTTGATGATTGTCTTCTAAACAATTAATCACTGCAGGTTTTGCTCCATTTTGGCTGCGTTTCTGAAAAAAGCTGAAAATGACATTTTTCTATGAGTAAGAAAAGAATTTCTTCATAATCTCTGATTATGCTGATATCAGGTTATAATGAACAAATTATAATCTGTTTTTATAATATTTTATAAACATAAATCAGCATCTGAATGGAGGTGTTCGGTTTTCTAGCCCGTCCAAGTAGTCCAAGTAGTATTCCATATAAATATTCATTTTGCATTAATTATTTTCTTTAATTTTAACGCAATGCTGAACAGCACACAAGATCACTTCTCTTAAAATCAATAAATCAATCAATAAGAGCAACAGACAATAATGTACAGAATTTATTCCAGATAAACACAACTAAATATAAACGATTGTATTATGTGTTATTATTTTTAACCCATAAAACTCCAAGCCATTTTTTAATCTATTAATTTATTCAGCTATTTTTGGTCGACTCTTTTATATAAAAAAGGCTTTTATACGAAAAGCCAACATACTTAGTAATCAAATAAATATGGATTGTGATGCTGACTGGGATTAAGGGTTCTGGATGCTGACTGGGCTTGGACTGTTTGGGGGGAAACCAGTTGTACCAGGTTGAGGACGGGAAGGAATTTGACATAAATGTGAGGAAAACCAAAACGAGTGAGGAGTTCCAGCAACACGACTGTTTCAGAAATCTTTCGGTCTTCGGGGTTTTGGTGAAATGAGGCGTGGAGTCTTCGTCCTGCACTCGTAAACTTCTCATCACAGCCAACTCCAAACTTTCTCATTATTTTCTTTTATTGAAAGTCCTCCGGGGTCTTTTTCTGACTCTGTCTCATTTTCACTTATTTAGTCTCATTTCAAACTTCTCTTGCTTGTCTGGTGAACGATGCCCCTCAGGGACCCCGTCGTCCTCTTGTTCCAGTGGAAGTTTCTGCGGGGGCGAGCAGGAGAAGGTAATGGGCCACAAACTCCTAATCAGGACCTTTCCAGGGCTAATTGTGTGACCCGTCTGTCTGCGCTGGTCATCACAGCCAGGGGAGTAATGAGCTGTTGCAAGATGCCACGTCCCCTCAGGACACGAAACCATTCAATGAAAGGTCCTGAGAGCTGGAAGAGTCGGCGCTAATGGAGAGAAACGAGGACGAGAGGGCAAAATTATAACAGGAGGGGAGGAAGGGTGAGGAAAGAGACGGGGTCTGGAAGAAAAGTTACAGTTAGAGAGAGAAGTGGAAATGAAGACCAGAAGGATCGATGGAGCACAGAAAAGACGAGGAGAGAAGCTGAAAGAGCCTCTGGGGACCGACTCTGGAGGAGAGCCGCAGATCCATCAGCAAACACAAAGATGTTCAGTTTACTGACCTCTCTGCCAGAAATGCATCGATTGGAAAAGCCGACGGTTTGTTTGTGGGTTTAAAAAGTGCAGCAGCTTCATTTTCACCTGCGAACGGAGGAAACAGTGTAGAAGTTCCCAGCATCACGAGCCCGACGGCGTTCACGCGGCTTCAGGTCGGAGAACAGATCCTGATGTTTCACATTACACACTCAGACTTACTTATACAGCTCCCTCCTACAGACACAAGCTGATGCTGCCATTTTCATCATTTTATAATTCAGTTAAAACATCACATGATCCACGTCAGACCAGCTGATGATAACTGGTTTCATATAAACCAGTTCATAACAATGACGAGTGAACTGGAAACAAGCAAGTTGGATCAGATCCCCTGATTAAATCCTCTGAGTAGCACAAGGAAATGAAACCTCCATCAGACCAGCACCAGGAACAAAACCTCCATCAGACCAGGACCAGGAAGCAAAACTTCCATCAGGACCAGAACCAAGAAAAAAACCTCCATTAGGACCAGAACCAGGAAGGAAAATCACCATCAGGACCAGAACCAAGAAGGAAAACCAGCATCAGGACCAGAACCAAGAAGGAAAATCACCATCAGGACCAGAACCAGGAAGAAAACCTCCATCAGGACCAGAACCAGGAAGGAAAATCACCATTAGGACCAGAACCAGGAAGAAAACCTCCGTCAGGACCAGAACCAGGAAGGAAAACCACCATCAGGATCAGAACCAATAAAAAAAAACCCTACATCAGGATCAGAACCAGGAGGAAAACCTACAACTGTAACTCTTTTATTGTATATTGAACAAATTCCAGCGGGTCGGCCTCCTGATATGTGCAGCGTGCAGGTTCATGATGCACCGAATCTCCTCACGTGGCAGTTGCTGCTTCACCTGGACGGCGGTCTGACAGCAGATCCAGCAGACTGAACGCTGCTGCATGAATGCATCGTCGCCCATGGCAACGCTGTAGGTTTTCTAGGAGAATACCATTTGCTGTAAAGCAGCCGCGGCATCTGTCTGCATTCTCACCCCATCAGACGTATCACTACTACTCTGATCATGCTGAATGTGCGGTGAAATTTTAATAAAAACCATGATTATTCAGACTTTTGTTGGTCTTCGTGTCTGGTGTTGGTGCACTTGTGTGCTGGCGTTACATACATATAGCATCAACATTCATCGTCTTTATAATCAGACTGTATGTTCGGCAGGAACGCGCATTTCCCAAGATGAATAAATTAATCACTTTTTGTCACCATTTAACTAATACAAGCCCTAAATATTAAACAGATCAATATCTGTTTATATTGTGCTGTTTCACAACACCAAACTGTGTATTTACTTCTTTCTTTACCATCATGGACTTGCAGTCATCCTCAAAATTAATCACCCTCCAATTAAAGAAAAGGCTAAATTTACAATAATAATTCAAATAACAAGAAACTAATAATAAATAAAAATGTGCAAAATTATAAATTAGTGAAATAACATATTGCTTTTGAGTTGTGGTTGGAAATAATAATTGAAAAAAACAAATAAAACTGTCCCAGACAACAAGACCAAGTTTCCTTTGAACAGTGGACCAACATACCTGTCGATAGGTGCAGAGATCCGATTGGACGTTAAAGAAAACACCTGACTGCAGTGATTATCTTGCAAAATGAAACACCAGCTGTTGAATTACTTTTGTAGCCTGTTGAAAACACCTAAATGGATTTTTTACTGCAGCATCACGTAGAAGTCCCGTCAGCAAATCAGAGCTTGCGTCAGTGAGAGCTTTAACCAATCAGGACCAGGTTCTGTCGGCGGTGGATGCAGGTCCAGAAGCTGCGTTGCTGAGTTTTAACCGCACCCTCCGACTGCAGTCGGACGGCTGTTTGATGATAATTCTCATAAATTTACAATTTATTCACCTACATTTATGACTTTATCATGTTAATTTACGACTTTTTCAAGAAATTGAAGACTTTTATTTGTGCAAATTTAAGAGTTCATTCTTGTAAAATTATGACTTCATGTTGATTTACACTTTTAATCCTACAATTTGTTCACGTAAATCAATGAATGGTGCAAATTCATGACTTCATTCTTGAAAATTTACAACTTTGTTTTCATGAATTTAAATTTTTATTATAAATTTAGATTTTTCTATCACATAAATTTAGGACTTTATTCAACTTTTTTCCGTGTAAAATTACATTTTTTCTCACGATATTACAACATTATTCTCAAAGCCTGTAAAAACGTTTGTCCTAATGTGACCCTAATTCTCCATCGTTTAAATTAGACTCAGGGTTTAAAAAGAATGTTTTTATATTTTCAGATGAAGCCGATGCTTCCACAGCCTGACGTCAGTTTGCCATCTGAGCATTGTTAATCTTCATCCTGCTGCGTTTTCCACATGAGGACACAGATCACGTTTTGGGGTTTAACCAGAGCACATCTGCAGGATGAGACTGAGATGAACCGTTTGTTTGACAGGTTCAGTGTTGAGATGTCAGAGAGATTTGTTAACGCTGCAAACCAGACAGATGTAAAGGCCCACCCCTGCCCCACTTTTCAGGTCTTTCCAGCCTCAGGAGTCTGAATCCAGCAGGATTCTCGGCCATTGGTGTGTCTGCCTCAACACGGCAGCTGATTTACTTTCCCTCAGCGTCCTGTCTGCCGTGTCAGCGTGTAATTGCAGGATATTGCGTGTCCCCTGGTGTCGAGGAGGTCGTGCTAGCACACGTCCTCAGCTAGAGTCGTTTTTAGACTTTCCGCATGCATCAGAGTGATGTTTCTTTTCATTTTTGTGGTTTTACGGATTGAAGGGAGCAGCTGTTTGCGTCTCGTGCTGATTGCGTAGGAGGACTGAGCTCCTTCACCCTCTGCGGTCACCTCCACCATCAGTCTCATCAGAAAAAGCAATTTACATGTTTTACCAGTCAGTCTCTCTACAAACAGTCCAGCTTCTTCATCAGCTGCCTCCGGGTATCACTGCAGACTGCACGTCTCTACAGAAGTGTCATTTCTACCAATCGGTCACACCAGATAATGGCAGATAATTAAACTGGAGGCTCGATATCTCCCTCCCTCATCTGACAGATATACCGCTCTATAGTGGAGCTCCTTACTGTGAATAGACGTGAGATAAAGAGTCTTAAAGCTCCTCGTGCCGAATGGAAATGGGAGACTAAATCTGATTTAACCTCCTATCTGGTGTTGCCTCGTGGGTTCGGATTATCTGTGGATTATTTCTTAATGTTCCCAAAGATGACGGCTGAAGAAAATGTTCTCACTTAAACTGCAGAAAGTTGATTTGAAGGCGGATAAATCACTGCTGTGGTGTGAAAGCTGGTCTGGTCTCCAGGACCCGTGTGGACCAGCTGAGTCTGTTCTGAGTCGGTCTTCAGGAAAATGTCCAGGTCAGCAGTAAAAAATGTAACCTACCCCGAAGCCGGAGTCACTCTTTATTCAGAAGGACTGAAAACGGAGAAGCAGGAATATGGAACTAAGAAGGAAGGAGGGATGGATGATGGAGGGAACCAAGGAAGGAAGGAAGGAAATGAGGGAGGACTGGATGATGGAAGGAATGATGTTTCAGCAGTTTTGACAGAATCACCTGTTTTTTGGGGTGAATTATCACGATTCATCCATCCATATATTGTTCCATCCATCCATTATTTTCGTTCCATCCATCCATTATTTTCCATCCATCCATCCATCCATTGTTCCATCCATCCATATATCGTTCCATCCATCCAACATCCATCTATATCATTCCATCCATCCATCTATTGTTTCATCCATCCATTTATCCATCCATCTCATGCATCCATCCATCCATATCCATCCAACATCGTTCCATCCATCCATCTATTGTTATCCATATCCATCCATCCATCCATCCATCCATCTATTGTTTCATCCATCCATCCATCCAACATCCATCTATATCATTCCATCCATCCATCCATCCATCCATCCATCCATCCAACCATCCATCCATCCATCCATCTATTGTTTCATCCATATCCATCCATCCATATAATTCCATCCATCCATCCATTGTTCATCCATCCATCCATCTATATGTTTCATCCATCCATTATATATTTTCCATCCATCCATCCATCCATTGTTTCATCCATCCATCAGCAGGTTAAAGCTACAGAGGAACATTCCTCCAATTTGTTTTCATCCATTAACAGACGAGTCAAACCCACTGATGTTGAAATGATGATGCAAGTTTTTATTAAACAGGATTACTGACAAATTCCAGATTATAAACTCATAAATAAAAACAACATAATGCAGACAAAGAGCGCTCAGCACATTTATCATTCATATGGTACAAAGGTGATCATTGTGTTCCTGATGTTCCAGAGTAGAAAAGTCCTGCTGCAACGTGGTGTTGGTGTGTCAGGTCCAGAAAACCATGGAAGCAGAAACCTGAAAAACCAGCCAATCATCACACGTTTCTGCACGTTTTCTGCTCCACAAGCAGAGCTGCAAAGGATGAGCGGATCCAGCCAGCAGCAAGCAGGAACTTTCACAGATATTTAGCTCCAATATAAATGATATATTTACTGGCAATAAAACTGTCTTCAGTTCGGACTTCAACTCATACGCTTCGTCAGCATTGATTATACGTTTGGGTCTGCGCGTGAACCCAAGCATTTCATGTGCATGAGCTTATCTGTGTGCATACATTTTCTACAAAACCTTGATAATCTCATTTTACTGTTTTTTTTATATTCAAAATATTTTAGTACGACCCGGTGAGTTGGATGTTGTGTATGCGAGGTTGGACGATTTTTCACAAACAACTTTTCATTCACGGATCAAAGAGAACATCAAATGTTGAAAGTCAAAGTTTCCCATGAAAATATCAGAACAAGACCTTCCTCCTCATCTCCTCCAGCCAGGTTCATCCATCCATCCTTCCATCCATTCATAAATACATCCATCCTTACGTCCATTATGATTCCATCCATCCATCCATCCATCCTTACATCCATTGCTCCATTCATCTATCCATCCATCCATCCATCCATCCCTGCTTACTCCAAAGCAAGGTTATGGGTGGGCGGGGTTAATCTATCTCAGCTGTTATTGGATGGAAAGCAGGGTCCACCAGGACAGGTCACCTGTCCATCAGGGGACATAATTATAGCTGTGTCTCAAACCGTGCTGCTAAAAAACCGTGTTGCTAAATGCTGACCCAAACAGAGCACTGCACTTACAGGAGGTGACGGACTAGCATTGCCCGCTAACATGAGCTAACTCTTCTGAGCCGGTATAACCGCGACCTCAAACATACAACAAGATCATAACTGTCATCAGGGAGTGAACAGCTTGGTAGCCACAATATACATTAGTAATTATGTCTGAATAATGTCATAAACATTACTTAAATCAGTAAAACACTGCCTCTGCTGCAGCAGGGGGCGCCATCGCTTCGTTCACCATCATTATTCAGCTCTGAAAGCAGTTTAAAAGTCCTGCCTTTTCCGCTACGTCAGTAGTTAGTTAGTGTTAGTAGTGTGCTTTGTTTTGCACTTCGTTTTTGGCCGTTATTTGAGCAACATCCTGGTACTTTCAGAGCACTGAATTTTGGCTTAAATGACACCATGAACGCAACTCTCTCAAAAAGAGTGTTTGAAGTGCTCAAGTGCGCGGTTTGAGACACGGCCTATGGTTTAGCCTTAAAGCCACATGATGGCATCTTCCATTTCTGAGGAGCACTGAATGCAGCATAAAGCTTAAGAAATCATGAGCTGCTAAAGTACGAGAACATAGTGCATCATCGTCGTTGATGGCAGCCGGGGGGGTCTCAAAAAGCTCCAGAGCTTCAGATGAGTGTTAAAATTAAAGGTAAAGAAAAGTTTAATGTTCGTTAGATGAAGGCAGGTAGCAGCAGCCCGTGTTTACTGCTGAGTTTTATAGATTTTAATGAACACCCATTAAAATGTGTTTGGTTTATTGACCCGAGGCCCAAGGTGACAACAAATATCTACAAATCCAAACCAAGTTACCTTTAATTGCAGTTTAATATGAAACAAGAAGAAACTTTTTTTTTTTTAGTGTTTAGCTGGTACATTCCAGTCTCACTCTTCACATCTGACTGTCAGCCATGTTGGAAATAACACTCGTGTTTCAAATGAAAAATCCCTCCCAGCAGTTTATTAACCATCCAGTTCTTCACGTCTCAGGTCTTTCAGGTTTTCCAGGATTTCATTGCGCTTTTTTTTGTGACTGCTGAAATAAAAAGTCTCATTTTTACTAAAGCTTTTGTACAATGTTGGCAGATTTTCGCCCATTTTTTTGGGACTGGTAGTTTTTGGTGGTTGAACCAGGAAATGATGCTCCTGCTCTCTCTGTTAATTTGTAGCAAACTATTCAACAAACCAATCAGCTCATCATTATAATTCATCCCAAGATTAAAAGGAAGTTGTCCCTAACTACCGTAACTAACCTCACGCCACCAGGTAATTTTCTCCCTCTGGAGAACCAGTAATGCCAGGTCATCGTGACGAGACAAAAATATCCAGTTTTAGTCAGAACTACACTCAAAGGCCGCGCCCCCTCCCTCTCTGCTGTGCTTCTGCTCAGCCTCTCCCTCCTGAGGGAGTGCTTATCTTGGCAAACACTGTTGCCATACAGAGATCGTATTCGGCAGCCTGCAATGGCGGCCTGCTTCGGCTTGTAGATGTAAACATAACGCCATTGTCAAACCCGTTAAAATTGATTTTATATTCATTTTCAGGCAAAATATAATTTTTTAAAGGTGTCATAACCTCGTGTTTTACATACACAATCCTTCTTAAATTATCTTCAAATCATTTTTTAATTACAGTTGGGTGGGTGGAAAATTTAATGAGCTCATTTTTACCTCTTTTTATCCCCAACTTTTGTTAGTCGTGAGAATACGCACGAGAGTTAAACCTGTCTGTAAGCGCGTTCACGAGGCGTCAAAGCCAAAACAAAGTTTTATCAGGACAGAGCAGGTGAAGGAAAATGATGTCCCAACAGAGAAAAACGTGTTAAAAACGTAATGGTACCGTTGGTAGAGATGATCTGCAGAGTAAAAAGGCTGGACTCTGATGAATATAAGGAGCGGACGTCTGACGTGAAGTTAACCAAACAGCATTTTAGCTTTTGTAGCTACATTAGCAGCTTGTCCATTCGTCTACCACCGTTTACTGGCCTCTGACACAAAAGATAATAAGTTACACAGCAGCAACACTTACCGACTGCACATCCTCACTGAAAAATATAATCCACTGCTCCCTGGTTAAGCTGTCCCTCCTGTTACGCTGAAAACTGCTGAATTTCTGCAGAAGTAACTCAGCATGGCAGATTTTTTTTTTCCTCCTCGTCGTCTTCATCCTCCTCCCTCCTCCTCTCTGACAATGCTGGTCATTAAACGCTACTCTGCGGCAGGTAATCAGCTGATTTCAGGTGGTGCTAAAGAGGCTAGCTTAGCAGCTAGCAGCCTCTGTAGATCAGGTCATTAACAGAGACAAATCCAGATCGCGTACTTTGGCGAGCGCGTGCTTGTGGCCGATTCTGGTGAGAAGCGAGAGCCCGCACTCAAAGACGAAGCCGCTTTCACTCTCCGGAGTTTCTGGCACGTTTTAACCGAAGTCCTGTTCCAGTACACGTTTTAACATGAAAAAGTGGGATTTCCAGGTGATGACTCATTTAAGGAAATGTTGTACTTTCATTCTGCAGCCTCCAAACGACTTGGCATTATTTTTTAAAAACTATAGCTTTTAATAAAAATGTTGCATATTCAACCAATAACTAATTTGCTGACAGCGTTTTGGAGCATTTGGCTTGTTTACTTATCAATTTATTTTGTGTTTGTGTTTTACTTTTGCTTGTTTACTGTACATCATTCAGTTTTTCAAATCAATTCAAATGAAGGTTTATTTATAAAGCACATTTAACAACCTTCGATGACCAAAGTGCCGTACAAGAAATGCATAAAAAAAACCTAAAAAATTTTTTTAAAAAAAGGTAATAATAAAATGTTCGTTTCGTTCTCCAGCCAATGACGGAGCTGAAGGTGCAGCGTTCTGTTGGGATAAACTCATCGACTGGAGCGGCACCAGATTCACTCCGCTTCTTGATTTAAAATGGTGAATGCATCGAAGACGAGGAAGTACTCTGCAGCAAAAAGAGCTTTAGGTAGTGCACGCTGGAAAACTAGCGTAGATATTAGTTTGGCTTTCACTCACTTTCTAGCTCTGAAAGAGAGGCTTGATGCTGAAGAGCGATGAGACCATCGGCCCGACGGGAGGGGCTCTCAGTTTGAATAGTGTTTACAAACAGAAATGGGGGAAAACTCCAGAGTTTACCTTTAAAATTCTGAAATAAAATACACCAAAGACATAAACAACGTGTCACTACAGGCGTACATTAAGTTGAAAGCCAAAGCAAATAAAGTTTTCTTCTATTTATCTGGATATTCCAGAGTTTTGGGGCCACCACTGAAAAAAGAAAGTTTCATCTCCACCAACTCCAACTTTAAGTCATGCTGCATTCACTGACCCACAGATGTGTGGAGTTTGCTTAAAACGACTGAAACCACTCATCACCAGGCCTTCATCTAATGGTTTCTAATGTCCAATAGGCTCACCATCTGATTTCCCTGATTTCCATTTTGTCATTGAATGCAGCGTCTGAAAAGAGAAGACTGCAGGTTTTCTGGAGCTGCGATGTGACGGACTGAGTTTAAACCTGCTGGCTGGTTGTTTTAATGTGTGGTGATGCGTTTCTCATTCAACGCAGCACATTCTGCCAATCAGACGGCAGCACCAGCTGTCTGCGGAGGAACTGCAAACGAGGGACATGCAGATATTAGAGCGTAGACCTGGCAGTACTTCTCCGTCAGTTTGGTGTGCGGTAGTCTAAACCTGGTCTGCAGGGCATGCTAGTGTAAAATTTCAGGTTATTCAATTTATTTTTCATCAACTGTCTTTGTGTGGCTTCAGAGATTTCATTAGGACCTCAGCAAATTGTGCCAACTCGTGAAAGAAGAGCAGAAAATGTCTCCTTTCACTAAGACACGGAACGTGTTAGCAATTTCAAACATCCTCTGCTGCAGGAGGAAGCAACGTGACGAGTTTTCCGCTGACGTCAGAGCGCGAGAAGAGCGGCCATGTTGAAACGTGGACTGTGAACGTCGGCCGTCATCATGCAGGAATATCTGCAGAGAAGCTTCTGTTCCAGCGTCACGCTGTTCCTTCAGCGTCCTGCAGAAAACTGAGCGAGGACTTGTTTGCAGCTTTCAGCATGTGATGTTTAAGCAGGCGAACGTTTCTGACCCGATCACACCCGGCTTACCCGTGTTCACGTCAACACACAACATGGTACCAAAACAAGCATGTCTCCGTACATTTACTGTAATACGGTTGTCATTAGGGATGCACAATATAATCGGCTCCCTTTTGGTATCGGCCTTAAAACTGAATATCGGACATCGGCCACCCCACCGATATTTAACCGATCACCCCACTGCTTCTAAAGTCTAAAAAAAAAAAAAAAAACAAAACCTTCTTCTTCTTCAAAAACTTATTTTTTCCAGACTTTAAAACTTCTTAAGACTAGGGGTGGGAAAAAATATTAATACACTGAAATATCGCAATATTTTCATATGTTGATATCAAATTGACATTTAAAATCATGATAATTATTAATTTTACTAATGAAATCTAGCGATAATTCATTGTTCTGTTACAAAATCTCACGAGAATTCACGAAAATTTAATATTTTCATAAACTGATATATTGACATTTAAAAATGCAGTATTGATCTATTTTACTAACAAAATCTCACGAGACTTCACAAAATATCAGAGTTTTTAACAGAACGATGAAATCTTGCAAGATTTTGTAAGTAAAATAGATCGATACTGCGTTTTTAAATATCAATATGATACCGGCATATGAAAATAATGCGATATTTCAGTATATCAACATTTTTTCCCACCCCTATTTTTCAAAGCGTCTGAAACGGATGACAAAACTGCTATTTGCAATGACTGCTTATTTTTTTCAGCTTTAATATCTGTATTGATATCGGTTATCGCCCACATGAGTTTTAAAATATCGGCATATCGGATATCAGCCAAAATTCCAATATTGTGAATCCCTAGTTGACAGCTCCCCAATCAGGCTTTTCCTCACCAACACAAGTGTTCATCTACGAGTATCAGGGCCATATTTATTCTTTTTTTATAGACTTCGAGAATAAAGTCGAATTATTACAAGAATTAAGTCTGGATATTTTATCTGTAGAAGAGTAAAGCTGGTAAAAATGATAGTGGTGCAGCGTTTGCTGAAGATGTACTTCAGCATAGATTTTACAAACCAGGAGAGCCTCAATTTCTCGGCACATCGGCACCACATTGTCATCAGTATCAGGACTTTGAAAAGAATCTGCAAGAAAATGAATCTATTCTGCAGAAAGAAGCAGACGGACTTGGAGGAAATGCTGCTGTAGTAGAGGAGGAACTGGCTGGAACCGGTCGAGTGCAGGGTTATCCAGGGATGCATCAGCTTCTTCTTTAACTCAGATCTAAAAACTGGTGAATGACTTCATAAGTTTAAACGTGCAGGACATTAACTTACCCGTGTTGCACTCACATGTGTTTCTATTGTCCACTTCATAGTGTGATTACCACTTTATTCTCATAAAATTACTTAATTCTTGTAAATTTACAACAACATTCTTGTAAATTTGACTTTATTTTTGTTAATTTACAAAGTAACTTTTGTAAATTTACCATTTTCGTATATTTACAACTTTACTCTTGTTCAAGACTTTATTCTCGCAAATTTACAGCTTTATTCTTGTAAATTTATGACATTATTGTAAATTTGCTGCCTTTTGTAAATTTACATTATTTTTGTAAATTGACATTTATGAAAATGAAACCTTCACAAATTTACAACTTTATTCTTGTTAATTTACAAAGTAATTTTTGTACATTTATGACTTTTCTTGCATATTTACAACTTTATTTTCATAAATTTATGGCTTTACTTGCGTAAAATTATAACTTTTTATTCTTGTAAGTTTACGATGGACTTTATTCTTGTTGATTTTCAACTTTATTCTCGTAAAATAACTAATTTGTTCTTGTAAAATGATGACTTTGTTGCTGTATATTTATGACTATTATTTTTAAAATAACGACTGTATTCTTGTAAGTTTACAACTGACTGTTCTTGCTGATTTGCACATTTATTCTTGTAAAATGACTACTTTATTCTTCATAATTTGCAACTTTATTCTCATAAAATTCTGTCTTTATTCATTTAAAATGATGACTTTAATATCTTAAATTTACGTCTTTCTTGTAGCATTACAACTTTATTCTTGAAGTCTTTAAAAGAATTCTTGACGTTGTCCTGACACTCTGTCATATTTATGTGTTTTAAAGTAAAAAAAAGAAAAGTTCTGAATGTTCCCATGCTCCGTGTCATCCCTCCCACCCCTCCCCGTATGAAAGTGGCATTTTGTGTGAAAATGACGACGCTCTCAGTGTTTGAGCTGAACCAGAGGAAGAGGAGGAGTGAAGAGGAAGAGAAGATGACGTGTTGGTTCAGTCGTTAAGAAGCTGTAAAAAAAAATCCCTCCACCTCGAGTCCTGTTACTGCAGAGGAGGAGGAGGAGTTTAAGACAGCACTCATAGAAAAAGTAGCCCCCGCTGATGTCGCTGAGCCCAGCTGCTCGTCTCACAGAAGCAGGTGTTGTGTTCAGGTGCTCTCTGTTCGTCAGAGTTCATCCGCGTTTGGGCTGTTAAAGGTGAACATGAACACTTTTCCGTCTGTCTGCCTGATTCTCCCTCCTCCACTTACCTTCCTCACCAACAGACAGGCAGACACGAGCGTCCCGTCCAATCAGGAGTCTCGCTTCGGATCACATGCCTGTGGAGGACAGTCCCAGTCCGGCTGCCTTGCTCATGCACGGTAAACCTTGAGCTCCAGCTTTTGGGAAATCGTGCGCCACCACGCGGCCGTTCTCTCCTCCGAGTCCGGAGGGTCCTCCACTCAGCCCCCCCACCGCAACCCCGCCTCCTCCGGCTGCCATCCCGCCGAGGCTGGTGCTCATCATGGCGGCGTCGATCAGCTCCTGCAAGGCGGAACCAAGAGAAGCAGCGTGTTCAGATTAAAGCTGTAAACCAGGGGGGAGGACCAGGACGTCACACCGGACTCATCGGTGGGGGATCAGGACGTGTTGCAGCAGAGAAACTCCTGACACCCCCAGGACCCGAGTTCCCACCCTGCTGTAAACGTTCTTCAAGCTCTCCCGACCCAGTTCAGTGACGCTCTGAGATCCGTTTATTCTTTATTCTCATCTCTGTCTGTCACATCGGCGTGTCCTTCACCACCTCGTTTCTCCCAGAATTCATTGCGCTCAGGACGACCGTGAATAAGCAGCAGAGCCCTGAGTGTAATATTTGGACATATTAGTGGATTTCTAAGTGTCGGATGAAGTGTCTACCTGCTAGAATCAAGACATGCACTGCAAAAACTCAAATCTTACCAAGAATATTTTTCTCATTTCTAGTCAAAATATCTCATCACGCTCAAAATAAGACAAAATTACTTAAAGGATAACTTTCTTTTTTCAACCTGGACCTTATTTCTCGGAGTTTATACGTGCATTTACACACCAGTAACGTTTCTGCATCACTTTGAGTCCTTAGGAAGATATTACGTTGAGTCGCCCTTCAGTGTGCATCTAGGAATAATGGCGGAGACGAGGCAGCCACTATATAAGACATTATCTGCAGCAAAACTCCTTGATTTTCACCAATACTTTTAGTATGAACGAACGAACGGGTACTATTCACCCGCAAGTCCAGATTTAGTTTTTTGTTAGTTATCAGGGTGGTGTACACACTTTTCGGGGCAGCGTGTTCATGATGAGAAGAGCAGCTACTTAAAGCTTTGATGAAATGAAGGAGTTTTGCTGCAGATAATCTATAGTGGCTGCCCCGTCTGTCATTTTACAGGACGCATACTGAAGGGCGACTCAATGTCATATCATCCGAAGGACTCAAAGTGATGCAAAAACTTTACCGGTGAGTAAATGCACATATATACTCCAGGTTGAAAAAAAAGAAACTTATCCCTTAAAGAGAAACATTTCAGTGAGCTACTGTATAGGAAATTATTTTAAGGCAAAGCATCTTATCCTAAGAAATCAGCTCTACTCCTTGCTGCTCTGTTTTAAGTGGTAAAAAAGATAACTGAGATTGAGCCTTAAAAGGTCCCTCATGATTGTTACTCAACGACGGTGATAAACGACGCAATAATGACGGAGATTATTGCAATTTAATTTTCTCAGTTTAAGTCAAATTAAACTGCAGAAGCTAGGCTACAAGCTAGCACAAACCTTTTTAAAATGTGTAAAACACAACTAAAGTTATATCCAAATGAAATAAAAATGTAAAACAGAAATACACGGCATAATAGCAACCTACGTACAACATTTCTGTCTCCACAGGCACAACTCTGCATCAGACCAGCACAAAATACATATCAAATGAAAGCAGAGACTCTGCAGAATCCAAACATGTACTCCACAGTCCTCTACACCAAAGATTACAGAGATAGAAGCCAATAAGCAGCAACAGCAGAAACCGCTCAGACACAAACTAGTTTGAACCATTTCTCTTACCTTTGCTGTTTCTCTACACTATTTTTTTTACTGGTAAACCTGTTTTTAAACATAATCTGTGGCAACACAAAAAACACTTTGGGTGTAGCCACAGGTGTTTAGGACCCAGAACACCAATGCAAGTACCAGCCAATACTGAATGACCGCCTTCTGCTGGCTCTGATTGGCTGAAAGTACTGTCAATCTTTCCCACAAGGGTCTAGATAAATTCTACTGGCTCTAATGAGTCGATTGATGTCCCATTCACAAAATCAACCAATCCGTTGTGGAGTTATGGGCCGGCGTACCCAGACACAGCCAGGTAAGGAACCTGTGAGGACGTGTGATGAAACAGAAGTCATAAAAGCTGCAGTTTGAGGCCGTTTTTGTTGTTTTTTTAAAAAGACATTTATTCTGGAAGAATTATAATAATGTGGCATAATGGAAGATAACATTACCAACTGTGCCAAAATGGCCATTTTGGAAACCTTGTCTGAACTTTTTGTAAAACAAAACAAAAAAACAAGAATAAACTCTGTAATTCTGTTCTGCTTTACTTTAGAAGTGGAGGTTTTTGCAGAAACAATGTCAACATATTCTACTTTGGATTGAAAGAGATTAATAGCTTCTGAAGCATCCATTTCAGAAAGTTGCTGATGCTGAAAGTGTGTTTTTTTTAAGGCGAGATTTGAAATTTTGCTGTGCCATCTTCATTTACTCTTCACCAGTAACAAATAAACATATATTCACACATCTCCATAAATCTCACAAGTGTTTTCTTTCATTTGACACTAAATTTATTCAAATAGGCCTTGTGGTTAAAAAGATACTCATTTTAATTGGAGTATGCAATTTTTAGAAAATGGGCTTAGGGTTTAATGTCCTGATGTTGGAAATTTGGTTAAAACTACAGACATGGTAGTTTGAAAAGGAGAAGTGTGTTTTGTGTGAATAAAAGAGTGAAAACAGAGTCGAGCTGTCTCTCTGGTTGCATCACCTCTTCGTGGAAGTAATGACGTGGATCCAGAGTTAATATCCTGAATCAAACCTCTGAGGCGCCCGCACGCCCTCGCTGCTGAACTTCCACAGTCATCATGCAGATTAGGTGGAGGAAATCCCAGTTTCATTGGTTTACTGAAGCAGCTCATCACAAACTCCCTCCTGCTCTCACCCCGACAGCAGCACGCTAACCAGTCCGCCTGGAAACGCTGCAGACGTCCAGGATCTCCCCCCGGTGTCTGTCCTCAGTCTCTGTGCATCATTCTCACCTCTCAGGAGGGTTTTGTTGTCACAGCAGCTCCCCGCACGCAGGGAAACACAAGCAAACAGCATCTGTCTCCAACTCTGATCGTCCCTGCTGCTGGAAATTAGCCTGAACAAAAACATCCCTCCTTTAAATACGCAGACTTCATCCGATCCTCACCGCAGACGTGCGAAAGGTGAAAACGCAGATTACAGGAGTCTGAACCCTCTTAGAGGAGCATCCTGCCAATTCTTTCAGTAATCTCCAGGACCAGTTCTCCAGGATCCTGGAGGGACTTTCCAAAGTTCTAGTCTGGATGTTCCGTTCTCTGTCCAGATCATCCAACATTGCTTCAGTAAAGTCCAGGTCCAGGTTCTGGTTCTGACCCGTTGAGGTCCGGGTTCTGGGGTGGATCCGTCCCTCCATCAGACCCGTTGAGGTCCGGGTTCTGGGAAGGATCCGTCCCTCCATCAGACCCGTTGAGGTCCGGGTTCTGGGGAGGATCCGTCCCTCCATCAGACCCGTTGAGGTCCGGGTTCTTGAGAGGATCCGTCCCTCCATCAGACCCGTTGAGGTCCGGGTTCTGGGGAGGATCCGTCCCTCCATCAGACCCGTTGAGGTCCGGGTTCTGGGGAGGATCCGTCCCTCCATCAGACCCGTTGAGGTCCGGGTTCTGGGAAGGATCCGTCCCCCCATCAGACCCGTTGAGGTCCGGGTTCTGGGGAGGATCCGTCCCCCCATCAGACCCGTTGAGGTCCGGGTTCTGGGGAGGATCCGTCCCTCCATCAGACCCGTTGAGGTCCGGGTTCTGGGGTGGATCCGTCCCTCCATCAGACCCGTTGAGGTCCGGGTTCTGGGGAGGATCCGTCCCTCCATCAGACCCGTTGAGGTCCGGGTTCTGGGGTGGATCCGTCCCCCCATCAGACCCGTTGAGGTCCGGGTTCTGGGAGGATCCGTCCCTCCATCAGACCCGTTGAGGTCCGGGTTCTGGGCCCCCATGGATCCGTCCTCCATCAGACCCGTTGAGGTCCGGGTTCTGGGGGGATCCGTCCCCCCTCCATCAGACCCGTTGAGGTCCGGTCCCCCCCCCCTCCTCCCCCGTTCTGGGGGGATCCGTCCCTCCATCAGACCCGTTGAGGTCCGCGTTCTGGGGAGGATCCGTCCCTCCATCAGACCCGTTGAGGTCCGGGTTCTGGGAAGGATCCGTCCCTCCATCAGACCCGTTGAGGTCCGGGTTCTGGGGAGGATCCGTCCCTCCATCAGACCCGTTGAGGTCCGGGTTCTGGGAAGGATCCGTCCCTCCATCAGACCCGTTGAGGTCCGGGTTCTGGGAAGGATCCGTCATCCATCAGACCCGTTGAGGTCCGGGTTCTGGGAAGGATCCGTCCCTCCATCAGACCCGTTGAGGTCCGGGTTCTGGGGAGGATCCGTCCCTCCATCAGACCCGTCTCCACTGATCTGCAGTCCAGTTCTTGGGTCATGTGACATCCCTCAGCCTTCTTGACAGCCAGGTTTCCATGGAGACCATCTGATGAGGCTTCACCCAACAGTACTTGATCAGCTGAAGGTCCAGATGCATGTCTCAGGTCCTGGTTCAGGTCTTTGCTGTAGTTAGTTTCAGTCCTGTCTCTTCATGTCCTTCACGTGTCCAGTTTCTGCTGAGTCATTCTAACCTGGTCGGTAGAAAAACTTTCCCACGGTGACTCATCACTTCTGATGTCTGGATTAAACTAACAGTCTGCAGCAGCAGCTTCACAGGTTTTCCACCGTCTGGCTTCATCTGGGAATCTTTTAAAACCGAATCCTCTCCTGTTTTAGTTTAACGGCTCGGGACTCTTGATGTTGACGTTGAAGCCAAATCACTGCAGACATGTTGATGGAGTATCAGCACTGGATGAGAGGAAAAGCTGTGAACACCTCTGCAGAGTCAACCTGCTCTGCATGCGCCCCATCTGCTCCGACTGATGAAACCCTGCACACGCCGTGTCACCGCGGCTTCAGAGAGCACTTCAAGTCCTCCTTTCCCGCTCAGATGTGCGAGTGGAAGGAATAAGAAAAGTCCAGCAGAGAGGAGAGAAGCACTCTGGCTCTAATGACTTGTTTGTTCCTTCTGAGCAGCCCATCAAAGTCTGGGTATAAACCGACATGGTCTGTAATGAGCCGACCGCAATTTCATCACACGCAGACGGTGGCGATGAAGAGGAGCAGAGCTCAGCTGATGCACTGAAACAGCAGTCATGTTGGTGATGCTGCCCCGTGGCTGTGTACACAAAACGGCAGCAGCTGATGCACCACTAAATTTAAAATGCATCATGACTGGCACACAAAAAGACAGAATATTTTCAGTTTGTGTCCTGTGGTTCCAAACGGATGAAAAATCTCCAGATCTTCATGCCTGAGAACATCATGTAGAGCTTTGAGGTTTTGCTTGACTTGATAACAATTCTTATGTTATGTATTTGACTAAAGATGTCTGATATTATTGGCAGATATCACCATTAAAATGGGACATCGGGAAATATAGGTATAGCTTTTTACAGACTGGTATTTTTACCAAGGAAATCCCACGAGATCCCTACCAATATTGTCAATTAATATTGGCATCCAAATGAGATATCAGAAAATAACAGTATCAGTATTTTTGGAACGATATTTTTGGAAAGAAAATCTTCACAGCATGAAACTGCGTTATTTGTGGTTGGTTTGATTGAGACACAAGTGAGGAGACAGTTAATCCAAGTGAAAAATGAATAATTTCAGAGGGCAGAAACTACAAATATCCACAATCGTTGGCCTACCGATATAATCAGCCAAGTTTTTACATTAAAATGTGATTTCAGAAAATATTGGTATCGGTTCTTACTGACAAGAAAACAGGACTACCACCATCATGTGACACAGAAGCTAGAATCTCATAGGCCGTACCACCATCATGAGATACAGAAGCTAGAATCTGATAGGCTACCACCATCATGTGATACAGAAGCTAGAATCTGATTGGCTACCACCATCATGAGACACAGAAGCTAGAATCTGATAGGCTACCACCATCATGTGATACAGAAGGGCTAGAAGTCTGATAGGCTACCACCATCATGTGATACAGAAGCTAGAATCTGATTGGCTACCACCATCATGTGACACAGAAGCTAGAATCTGATAGGCTACCACCATCATGGGATACAGAAGCTAGAATCTGATAGGCTACCACAATCATGTGACACAGAAGCTAGAATCTGATAGGCTACCACCATCATGTGACACAGAAGCTAGAATCTGATTGGCTACCACCATCATGTGACACAGAAGCTAGAATGTGTGTGGGGACAGGCACGTATTTGCAGGTTACTGCTGAGTGTATGGGCCAATGTCTCCAGGTATCTCCGTATCACTCCGCCTCCTCTTTGCGAGAGCCCGTTTCAGCAGATGAGGACCATCAAGACTCACTGACATCAGAAGGACATGGTAACAAGCGTGCCTTCTGGTCCCCCCCACCAAACCTTGGTCATTGTACACCAGTGCTAACTAGTAGCGCCTGTTATTCTATGACGAGGCTGAGTTATGGTGAAAGATCCTTTCATACTGTATTGAGGTACTTAGAGTCTGACTGAAAAGAGACCAAAAGTCGCTGTTTTCGTGCCACTGGCACTTTAAACGTAATCATACAAAACTTGATATTCCTGAGATGAGAGCTGTGTTTTTGGGCGCAGCGAGAAAAGCTGAGTAGAACTTTTTGGTCCAGACGGAACTTTCCTCATCTCTGACAAGAACTTTCCCTCATCTCTGACGGGACTTTCCTCATCTCTGACGGGACTTTCCTCATCTCTGACGGGACTTTCCTCATCTCTGACTGGACTTTCCTCATCTCTGACGGGACTTTCCTCATCTCTGACGGGACTTTCCTCTTCTCTGACGGGACTTTCCTCATCTCTGACTGGACTTTCCTCATCTCTGACTGAACTTTCCTCATCTCTGACAGAACTTTCCTCATCTCTGACTGGACTTTCCTCATCTCTGACTGAACTTTCCTCATCTCTGACAGAACTTTCCTCATCTCTGACGGGACTTTCCTCATCTCTGACTGAACTTTCCTCATCTCTGACTGAACTTTCCTCATCTCTGACAGAACTTTCCTCATCTCTGCCTGAACTTTCCTCATCTCTGACGGGACTTTCCTCATCTCTGACAGAACTTTCCTCATCTCTGACAGAACTTTCCTCATCTCTGACTGAACTTTCCTCATCTCTGACTGAACTTTCCTCATCTCTGACTGAACTTTCCTCATCTCTGACTGAACTTTCCTCATCTCTGCCAGAACTTTCCTCATCTCTGCCGGAACTTTCCTCATCTCTGACTGAACTTTCCTCATCTCTGACTGAACTTTTGCTCATCTCTGACGGGACTTTCCTCATCTCTGACGGGACTTTCCTCATCTCTGACAGAACTTTCCTCATCTCTGACAGAACTTTCCTCATCTCTGACAGAACTTTCCTCATCTCTGACTGGACTTACCTTCATCCTCCTCGACTCGATCCGGGACTTGTAGCAGAACTCAACCAGTGCCACCAGCATGGCCAGACCCAGCCCACCAATCAGAATGTAAAAGACTCCAGCCACGTTGCTCAGACTGAGCGCGCTCGTCTTGTCCTGTCACCACAGAGAGGCGGAGTCAGTGGCAGCCAATCATGGAGGGAATAGTCATGACATCACATCTGATCTGCTGAGCTAACTACGTAGAAGTTGGATGTTCATAGGCTGTGATACAGAGGCAGCATCTGTCAGGCTCCGTCAGTCTCCATCAGCATCCGTAAGCATCCGTCAGCATCCATCCGTCAGTCAGCATCTGTCCATCAGCATCCATCAGCATCCGTCAGCCTCCGTCAGCATCCATCCATCAGCATCAGTCAGTCAGCATCTGTCCATCAGCATCCATCAGCTTCCATCAGCATCCGTCAGCATCCATCTATCAGCATCCGTCAGCATCCGTTAGCATCCATCCGTCAGCATCAGTCAGTCAGCATCTGTCCATCAGCATCCGTCAGCCTCCGTCAGCATCCATCCATCAGCATCAGTCAGCATCTGTCCATCAGCATCCATCAGCTTCCATCAGCATCCGTCAGCATCCATCCGTCAGCATCCGTTAGCATCCATCCATCAGCATCCATCTATCAGCATCCGTCAGCATCCATCAGCATCCATTAACATACATCAGCATTGGTTAGCTTCCATCAGCATCTGTCACCATCCATCTATCAGCATCCGTCAGCATCCATCTATCAGCATCCGTCAGCATCAATCTATCAGCATCCATCTATCAGCATCCATCTATCAGCATCCATCAGCATCCGTCAGCATCCATCTATCAGCATCTGTAGCATCTGTCAGCACCCGTCAGATTCTATCAGCATCCAGCAGCATCCGTCAACATCCATCAGTATTCAAGAGCATCCATCAGCATCCATGAGCATCCGTCAGTATCAATCAGTATCCATCATCATTCATCAGCATCCCTCAGCATCTGTCTGCATCCATCAACATCCATCCATCCGTCAGCATCCATCTATCTGTCAGCACCCGTCAGCATCTCCATCCTCCATTACTGAAATTTATTTTTAACATTTTTAATATAATGAAAACTAATATGAATTAATTTATAATTAACCAATATTCACATTAATAAATATGATATAAATAAAACCAATAAATCTTCATTTGTAACAAGGTTGAAACAAAACTCAGATCTTAAACGAAGGACTTCCATCACTTCTCTGATACTAAAAGTACTAAAAATGTAATGAAATTCCCTTTGTACATAAACATTAATGATCAAATATTTAATTAATTTTGTGCTTATATTAGTATCAGTCACTTAATAATATTCTCATTATATCACGAATTTTGATATGATAAATATATATATCATAAATTGGCGTACAGTTTTGCTCTGGGAAAAATAGTCATTTTTATTTACTCTAAATGTCGATGTTGATTTTTTTACTTATCAGGTCGTCTAACCATCAATCACATCCGAGCTGAACCGGGACGATCCACAAGTGTTGACGGGTCTGCAGCTTGTTCCCAGATGGTCCTGGACCAGACCGGTGGAACTGGTTCCTGGTCTGGTCACGAGAAATCCTCCAAACCTTTCATATTAAGGACTAGTACTTTTATTACTTCCTGACCGTCACTACAATGTTCTAGATGTTTTTAATCTTTAATATTTCTAGTTTGTTTCTTTAAAGTCCAATGAAGTGTTTCATGTTGATGCAGAGATTTTATCTTTTCATCTTCCTGAGGGTCCCTTCGTGGCCTCAGATCACAGCCTCTGAACATCCACATTCGGCACCTGTCACATGCAAATCCATGCAGAAAAAAGCAAATAAAATGAGGGAAAACTCAGGAAAAAACTTTTCTTAAACAAGCTTTACTCCTGAAGTCACATTTCTGTTTTGCTGTTTCACAGGTTCTCCAGCAGCTTCTCAGTAAAAACTGCTTTTCTGTTCAGTAAAGACGGGGTTGGTTGTTGAGGTGGTGTTGCCATGACGTCAGTGGTGTGTCCCCGTCACATGCAGGCGTGGCTGTCTTCTAGTAGCATGCAGCCTGTCAAACAAAGCATGGCTGGTGGGGGCCAGAGGCCCCGAGCCCTTTTCAGGCTGTCCGCTCCAAACTGTCATGTTCACCTCGGCCAATCAGCTTCTCAGGAATCACATTTCTTAAAGTCAGACTGAAGATGCTCCTGCTGGATGAATGTACGACTTCAGAGACCTGCTGATGTCATAAACTAGTTAATTAGTCGAAGTTAATTTAGTTTTCCCTGGAAAACGTGGGAATCCTTTGATGAAACACTGCTTCCTCGCAGACTCACAAGCATCAGAGACTTTAAATCAAATCTGAGAACGAGTGTGACCGTACAGATCACCAGAAGAGAAAAATGTCACGTCATAGTTTTACAGCAGGAAGCAGAAACAGGTTCCTCATTCTGCACCAATCAGCTTCAAGCAGCATCCATGATTAAAAGCCGCTGTGGGCCAAGTCTGGGTCAGTTCGGGGTTTGGTGGGTAATTAAATTTATAGAGCAGAAGGCCAACGGATCACTTGAGGTGTTCATCAAAATGACCTTCAGCACATCCAGCAGACGTTAGCTGCTGCTAACAGCAGATTTTATCCTGCAATATTCAGGATTTTATGACAGAGATGAAGAGAAACGACGCTACGGTGACAGCAGAGTTAAAACCAGCTGCTTTGTATTCAGCTTTCTATAAATTATTTAATCATTTCATGTTTTATGGGTATATATTTGTTTTGTTTACTGAGAGAAGGGCTGTCAGTCACGCACAACGATTCCCAGTTTTCTTTCTCAGAAAAATAAGCAGAAAAATTTCCAGATGACTTCATTGTGTTTCATTTCATGCATTTAAATTAAATTCAGTTCCAATTAATTTGATAAATTCTACGACAGAGCGTCGGGACCACATCCCACAAACTAAAAATATGAAGACAATTTTTTTTTTTTCCAGAATAAAGTCTTAAATTTATAATAATAAAGTTGCAATTTAACTAAAATAAATTTATAATATTATGAGAAAAAAATTCATAATTTTACAAGAAAAAAAGTCATTTTATGAGAATAACGTACTAAATTTACAGGATTGAAGTCGTAATTTCCTGTATAATATTATGAGAAAAAAGTCATTTTATGAGAAAAAAGTTGTTTTATGAGAATAAAGTCTTAAATTTTTACGAATAAAGTAGTAATATTATGAAAAAGTTATTTTACAAGACAGCTATTTTAGAATAAGGTTGTAAATTTATGAGAGTGAAGTTGTAATTTAATGAAAATACATTTGTAATATGAGAAAAAAAAGTCGCACTTTTATGAGAAAAACGTTACTTTATGAGGGTAAAGTCTTACATTTAAAAGAATAAAGTAGTTAACAAGAATAACTTTGAAGTATGACGAGAAAAAGTTATTCTTCAAAGTTTTTCTACAAGAAAAAGGTTGTAAATTTATAAGAGTGAAGTCGTAATATACGAAAATAAATTTTTAATATTTAAAAAGCCAAATTTTATTAGAAACAAGTTATTGAACAAGAATGAATTTGTATTATTGCAAGAAAAGTCTTGATTTCATGAGAAAAAAAGTTGTTATATAAGAATAAACTCATATTTTTATAGAATAAAATTGTAATATTTCGAGTTAAGTTATTTACAAGAATAAAGTCATAATATATATAATAAACTGATAATTCAATGAAAATAAATTTGTAATATGAGAAAAAAAAACTTATTGAAAATAAAGTTTTAAATTTATGAGAATAAAGTTTTAATTTAACGAGAATAAATTTGTAATACTATGAGAAAGTTATTTTAAAAGAATAAGGTCATAAATTTATGAAAATGAAGTCTTAATTTACGACAATGAATAAGTACACTATTTCATTAGAAAAAAGTTATTTTACAAGAATGAATTAGCTTAATTACAAGACAAATTCTTGATTTCATGAGTAAAGTTATACGAGAGTTAATTCACAATTTTTTCAAGAATAAAATTATAATTTTACAAGAAAAAAGTCTTAATTTTCTGAGAAAATAGTTATTTACCAGAATGAAGCCGTAATTTTATGAGAAAAAGTCATATTTTAATTAAAATAAATTTGTTATGAGAAAAAAGTTGTAATTATACGAAAAAAAGTACTTCATGAGAAAAGTCCTAAATTTACAAGAATAAAGTTGCAACTTAAGAATAAATTTGTAACATTACAAGAAAAAGGTATTTTACAAGAATAAGGTTGTAAATTTATGAGAATCAACTCATAATTTACAAGAAAGTTGCTATATCAAAGAGCCATGATTTTATTATGAAGTTATTTTACAATAATAAATTTGTATTAATATTTTAAGAAAAATTCTTGATTTAATGAGAAAAAAATAATTATACGAGAATAAAGTATTTTTTTTAATGAAATTCTATTTTTGATTATTATTATTATTATAAAACAAGTCTCTGCCCGTTAGTGCAGCTTTAGTCTGACGTTGAGACGTTTTCCTGACAGACTGATGAACATTTTCTTGTTAGTCACGCTCGGTTACTCAGCAGCTTCAGAGGAAACAGGAGGAACATGACAGATTGGAGGCCAAAACATCAGCGTGTGTGTGTGTGTGGGAGAGGAGGAGGGGGGGGGGCAGATCTGTGGTCAGCAGCTTCATGGATGCTGGTCAGCAACATAAACGGCCAGACGGAGGCTGAGAGACGAGCTGATGAATCTGACCTTCTACTTCTGACACGTTTCAGGAAAACAGAGAAGAAGAAATCTGCCTTTGATGCGGAGCTTCTCCCCCAGCCCAGATTTATTTGTTAAAGCTTAAAGAACAGACATGAATATGTTTTCTCCGTCCTGGGGACGGTTTTCTGAGGAGCTTAAACCCTGCATGTAAATGTGGCTCCTGCAGCAGGAGGGACACATGAAGTAGAGTCACATTCCAGCAGCAGCGTCGCTCGTCCGTCCGTCCGTCCGTCCGGCTGCTTCCAGCCACCTGAACTGACCCAGAACATTCTGGAGAACAGAAGCAGACCTGCAGTCTGGGCCAGAACGGGCCGCCAGAAACGACCAGAACATTCTGACGGTGCGAACTGGAGCAGCTGGGATTATTTAAGATTTAGCGTTTCTGCTCCTGTTATGCAGGATGTTCGTCTCAGCAGCAGCGATACACTCCGCAAACAAAAAGTTCCTCCTCAAACAAAAAGTTCCTCCACAAACAAAAAGTTCCTCCTCAAACAAAAGTCACTTACGGACTGTAGGAACCGTTTGCAGTTCCTAGAACCTTTTCAGGAACCAGGCCGTTTTTTTGCACATTCAGACACAAAGGAACTCGGGACCTCAGACCTCAGTTCCTAGAACCTTTTCAGCTCCTACTCCGAGGCAGGGTCTTTTCAGATTTCCATAGGAACTGAAATACGTAGGTGTTTGGTGATTGGTAGAACTGGCAAGCCCCGCCCCTTGCGTGATCTCCGCCTCTTCCAGCCCCACCATATTTAAAAAGTCTCACAGCTGTTACAACTGTTTACTGAGATCGTAATAACAACAAGAACTATTACAACAGGAGTGTACCAATTCATTATTAAATTGATCACAATGGTACACGTCCCGAATCCAGAACTATTTTTAAATGTTCAAAAGCAATTTTTTCATACTAGTTTAATTACCCATATGCAGCTGCAAAGTGTGGCAGTAGAATTTGCAGCTGCCGCCCGGACACTTTGGTGGACAAACCGTCCACTAAAGTGTCCGGGGGTACTCAGCGAAAGGTAAACAAGAGGTTAGTGGGGCAGCTTTCCAACGGGGGGCTGTTCCGTTACGTGATACATCTGACCGTGATGAGGGAAAGCTGCTAAGCTAGCATTTATAATAGCTTTGAATAAAAGAGATGAGAAACCTCAGTTTTGTATCAGATCTGCTGGGACATAAATTTGTCTCTGTCGCAGACGATTGCGTCAAACATGGTCCCTATCCACGTCCTCCCTCATGTGCGAATGCAAACTGATGGGGAAGGTAGTTCTGTTAGCTAAACTCTAGACGGGTAGTTATTGGAACCGTGTTCCTAGAACCGCTCTGTCAGAATGCGCCTGAAAAACAGACGAATCTGGACGTTATCAATGTTTGCTCAGCTGTTTTCCAGAAATATCTACTGTTCGTCGTTTTCTTTCACACACCCTGAACGTGACCTGGTACAGACCCGGTATCTCTATGAATCTGCCATCAGGTTCTGCTCTGGGACCAGAACCGGTCCCTGCTAGTTGAAAGTTTTACTTCAGGAAGATTTTTCTTTTTTTACCTGCTTTGAGTTTCAGTGTTCCTGCTCTGGCTGTGAGATAAGTTGTTCTAACACACATAAAACTGAGGACAGCATAAAACCTCCTTGTGGGTGCGGTCTGGGTTTATTGCAGCTCTTCTCGGCTCGGATGTAAAACACCTCGCCACCTGAGTGGAAGTGTGACAGACAGCAAATCCAAACTCTGCTATCACAGCAGAGAGTCAGATGCCAGTGTGTTTAATCTGAGACCGTTTTATATCAAACTTTAAGACTTTTCATCTGAAATCAGCACAAACGTTTCATCCTCAGCTGTTTCTCCTCAACACTCAGCTTTAAACAGCAGGTTTACACAAGACTCATTTTACTAACAGTACCAGGTCACGAGCTGCTGAAAACGGGATCATTTGGATTCTCGGATAAAAAGTTCATATGAGCTGCAGATAACCTTCGTTAACTCCACTAATCATCCAAGAAAATCCGCCGTGGCTGAGCAGCGAAGGACGTAACTCTGTTGGGTTGTAGATAAAACACTTTAATATCAGACATCTTCCCATTCAGACGAAGCCAAGCAAAAAGATGCCCCCTCGTTTCAAGCTGTTGCGTTAAGCTAAGCTAACCAACTGCTAGCTTAAAATTTCACCCTATCATTTCAACCGGTAAACCATATTTACATGTTAAAGAACAAAAATTGTAAGAAATGCAAATGGCGATCTAGACCGTTCTAGTCACTACTGGATCCACCAGCTGACAGAATGTCAAGCTAGCATCAGGATACCGCCAATTCCGATTATCTTAAAAGTAAAAGAATCACTTATTAAAGCATTGATGGGCTGGAGTGGACATTTATATATATATATATATATATATATATATATATATATATATATATATATAATATTATATAAAAAATACAAACTTTTTCTTTCCAGAGTGTACCTGCTGAGATGTGGGGTCTGCAGGAAGGGGGGAAGGGAAGGTGGGTGGTGTGAGGGGCAAACCAACACATGACTGTGGAACCGGGCCGAGTCACCTCAAGAACTGACCTTTCTGCCGGAGTCCTTGTGTCCACACTCCCCCTTGTCATACCACCACTTGTTTTTCAACTTGTCTAAGACGGCTTGTTCATTGAGCTTCAGTACTGCTAGGTTTACTGGGATTCTTCAAAGATCCAAGGGAGGGGGGAAGGGGGTGGGAATAACATAAATAACATTATGCACCTCCATGTTATCTTATGTTATTGTTCAGCTGCGATGGCCGCAACAGCGGCAGTGGCAGCAGCAAATTTAGTAAAACGTGGCATTAGCAGTACAGATGCTACAGTGCACTACAGAGAACAGCTCCACAACAGCAGAAAGGAAAACAAAAACAAACAGAAAACAGGTACAATCACACAGAAAATTCTTAGAAAATGTCAGCGTCAAAGTGATATGCATTAATACTCCATCTAGCTTGGTTTGGCCTGACTCCCTACGTGCGAGATGTGTATTACTATATCACTTTGGGTAACCGGCAAGAGCTGGAAACACTCCGAGACCTCTGGATGACCGAGTAGAATCGGTCTGCTGGATACCTGGAGACCAGGTGTATGATGGGAGGGGGTAGTCCGGGATACGCTCCAGACTCAGTTTCATCAGGGGTTTTCGGTTAAAACTGTCAATCAAAAGGAAACTGACTGATCAAAGGGGGATTTTATGAGGTCAAGTGATGAACAGCTCATCACCTGGGCTTTATTCTCCCCAGGCTAGCCCGGATTTTTACCTTTATGGCATTGATCTACCCCATTATCTCGTTATTCTGTTTTCAGGTCCATAAACTTCCCAAGAGCCTAAAAGTTATTTTACAACCCAAAATACCCAGAACTAAAACGTCATGGTATATTTTTCATGAGGCTAAAAGAGTATTTCAGCCATTAAACTAAAAAAGCAAGGTAGTCACTGGTTCAAGCCTCGGCAGTGCCGCGGAAGTACAGGCGAATCATAGGCGACGCACCGCAGATAGTAGCAAAGGCAGCACACATGTGCAGCATCCCCAACTTCCGTAAACAGGGTTGCCACTGAATGCTGCACATGCGTGCTGCCTTTGCTTCTATCTGCGGTGCTTCGCCTGTGATTCGCCTGTGATTCGCCTGTACCTCTGCGGCATCCTGTAGTTCCCACATTGAATGTCGCCTAGTCAGTCCTTTGATGTGAAATCGGCTTGTCATTTGTACTCGATCAGAATGTGCGGGTCACGAAACGCAATTGGAAAAAATGTTGAGTTAATTAGTTCACTTTCACCAAGTGGTGCTAGTTGGAGCCACTTGATTACAGTAGCTACGCTAAGCTAAGCTAAAGTCACTGCTGCCAGATTCAGAGAATGACTGGGTCGGCTAGAAAATGCTTCTGCCCACTTGTTCAACTCAGGGGACTGCGGGGGGAGGCTCAATTTAACCCAGAGGTGGCATACGCCTAACACCTGCTCACTTGGGGGCGATACCAGAGGTGGGAATTGTGGAGTCAACAAGACTTCCCCATGTCATGTATTTGTTCTGCTACTGAACCAGGTGAGTCCAATCAGCACAACAAATTAAATTGGGCTGATTGGACTCACCTGGTTCAGTAGCTGGGCAGAGCAAATACATGACATGGAAAAGACTTCTTGACTCCACAATTCCCACCTCAAGGCAATACTCCCCCCAAAAAACCTTTGATAAATGTTGACAACGCATTAAGAAAAAAGCCGGCTCCATGATTGGCCAGAAAGAGGAAATCTTTCCACTTTTCATCATTACTTCATGTCTCTGCACGACATTTCCAGTTGTTTTTTGTTATTTTGACCTTGTCTTCTACGAACACACGCACTGTTAGCTTTGTTTTTCCAACTACCCAAACGATACTCTACATTACTTCCTTCTACTTCTTTTTGTTGATGCTTTATTGCAGTTTGCAGACGCCACTTCCCTTTTGGTCTGCTGGATAGTCCCAATAGTCCATTTGCAAGCGAACGGAGACCCCCTGATTTTCAGGTGGACCAGAGTCCACTTCTTTGGTGCACACCAGGATGCGGTTGGTGTTCACACTGCACCAAATGAAGTGGACTATCCGTGGAAGCAGACCAAACAGCCACAGTGTTAATGTACCCTAATTGACCCCCCCCCCCCCCCCCCCACACTCGCCCACCTCTCTTCCCCCCCCTTACATTCCCTCTATTCCCTCCTTTATTCTCCGTTTATTTGTTCTTCTTTTTTTTTTTTTTTTTTTTTTTTTTTTTTTTTCTTATATCTCCACTTTTACATATCCCTTCTTACTCTCCGACTCTTCGTCTTCTTAGGCCCTTTTCCCTTCCCTTTTTTTTTCCTCCTCACATCACTCTTCTCCAACCCACTATACCACAACCCACAATATAAATAAATTATATATAAATTCTTCCACCATCTCTACTTTTTCTCTAATCTATTCCCCACTCAATCTCATCTCCCTTTTCTTTAATTATATTTAAAATTTTTTTCCCTTCCCTTCCTTTATTTTTTTACTCTTATCTAACTATCCATATTTATTTTAATTTTATGTATTTATAATAAACCCTCCTTTCTTTTGTTGTAGTAGTTTCATTAACGACAACCCCCCCCCTCCCGCCCCACCCCCACCCCCCCCCCCCCCCCCCTTCCCTGGTTGATTAATTTTTTTTTATCAATTTTTTTCTCATTAACACAACCCCAGCAGCCCTTTATTTATGAAAGAAAGAGAGGGGAGCGACACCACCTTCCACAATTCAAAAACTAATTTCTTCTCCCTATTTCAAACTTTTTAATTATTTTTTTTTTTTTTTTTTTTTTTTTTTTTTTTTTTTTTTTTTTTTTTTTCTTATTCTCTCTCTCTTCTCTCCCCTCTTCTCTCCCCGTTTTCAACACTCATCTCCCCAAATTTCACATAGCGCCTGTCACCGAATGTTTGTTTTTCCGAGTGAGTGGAGGGGGCGGGGCTTACCCATAGGTCAATTGTAATGAGCTGGGATAAAATGACGATTTCTACTCTAAGTATAACATGAATATTTTTGTCTTAGACCCCAAAGTTTCCAAGTATCTCATAGAATACCCCACGGATCAGACAGGGAGAACTGAGGAGGTTTGGGTTGTTCCAGTCGGGTCTTGCGAAGTGTTTCGCACTTGATTCTGAAGCTGTGGGTTGTTGCCGGTTACCCCGGTGTGCCATTGCCTGTCGTTACCCGTCGGGGTTACGGTGATCTGACCTTGGAGTCCCCTCCCCCGATGCCGCATTCTCCCTTGTCATACCACCATCTGTTTTTCAATTTGTCCAACAGGCCCTGCTCGTTCAGTTTTAACACTGCCAAGTTAACAGGGTTTCTACGGGGATGATAGTAACAATAGGGGATAAAAAGGGAACTACGTGTTAATAAAGGACTGCCACAGTGAGGAGAGCAACATCAGAACATATGTTTATTAATGACAGGCATGATGTTATTGGTGTAAACATAAAATGAATGGTGAGTTAAAGGCACGCTGCTCTTCATCCCAGATTTAAAGTTCTGCACATCACGGTCAGGTTGCTTCTGTTGAAGGCTTTAGCCTTCTTTGTGCCATCTTAGTGCACCATTTACAACTCGAGTGCAGTTCAGAGGGACAAAGAAGAAGAACGTGTTTTAATCAGGAGTAAAACATGAAGATCCTTTGTCTTTCTAAGACAAGCTGAGGGTCTTTGTTTTCCTAGACATGTGATATAATCTCCTCAAAGAACGACAAACCCTTCGTCTCTGGTTGCATTCACACCAGCGACATAGAGGCTGACATGAGTGTAAGAATTACTGACATCTAGCGATAAAGATGAGTGTAGAAATGATCTCAAATATCAAGCACAGTTAGGACTGGAGGGTGGCAGTCAAATTTCCTCCAGACATAAACTGTGGACATGTGTACTGTGTACATTCTTCTATGGTTCTTTTAAGGGATTACTCATCCCTGACAGCTACCATGTATGTGGGACCACGGCTAATACTGTAGAAATGAATGGATCAACCAGAGATTAAAAGATAAATGTCATTTTAGTAAGATAGATAGATGGATAGATAGATAGAGGGTTTTGAATTATGCTAATTTTTTCTGCCACTGACTTTTGATTCTGTTACTGCACCTTTAAAGAAATATTTTATTTTTCTCCTTTTTTCTTCCTCTTAAAAATTTTTATTTTTTTTTTCTTTTTTTCTTCTTTTTTGATTTCATAATTTTTTTCCCAACTTCCCCCCCCCACCCCCCCTCCCCCCCCCCCCTTTCCTTTATCTGCCCCCTCCAATCCTCCTCCCTCCTCCATCCTGCCACGCCCCCCTTGCCAAACCTAATACCCTTTCCCCCCCCCTCTAAAAAACACCCCCCCCGAATTTTCCCCAAAGCACACCCCTCCCCTATCACACTTTCTCCATTTTTGAGATTTTTTTCCTTTTTTTTTTTTTTTTTTTTTTTTCTTTTAGACAGCAAATTTGGGAAAATACATTTTTTCTCCTTGTTTTTCTCCTGGGTGTATTTTTTTTTTTTATTACCCTTCCCCTTATAGTTGTTTTTTTATTTTCTCCCCCGCAGAAAAAAACTCACCTCTTTGTTTTTTCTCTCCCCACACACTTCTATTTCTCTCTCCAATAATTTTTTTTTTCCTTTTTTTTTTAACCCTTCCCATTCCCCCCTTTAAAACCCCCATGACAAACACCACCCCTTTGATCTCCCCTCCCCCCCCCCCTCCCCCCCTTTTTCCTATCTTTTGTTCTCTAATTTACTTTCTTTCATGGGTCTCTTTTGTACTTCTTTACTCTTTTCCTTCTTCCCCCTCCCTATCTCTCTTTTCGACCGCTTACACCTCCCTACCAGCTCCCCCTTTCCCCCCCATCGGAGTCCGATTTTCCTCCAATTTTTCAAAATCCATTGTGTGCTCCTTACCTCACCGCTATCTTTACCCTATATTTTTCCCTCAATTTCTTTCTTTTCTCGGGGCCCCTTTCCTCTTTTGTTCCCCCTTTCTTCTCTCCCCCCCATCAACTCTTGGTCCAGCCCATACACTCCATAACAGCTGTCTTTTTATCCCCCCCATCCGGAGTATTTTCCCCTCAATTTTTTTCTTTTACCCCCATTTGAAACCCCCCGCTCCACAAAAAATTTTGTCCCCTTCCATAATAATTCTCTCCCCCAGCGGACGCCATAAATGGGCGAAAAAATTCCTCATTTTGTCGAGAGCCCCCCCCGTTCAATTCCCCCCCCCCCTTTTTCCCCCTTTTTGGAATTTAATTCCTCCAAAAACTAATTTTTTACCCCAAATTTATTTCTTTTATTACCATTGGAACATTTCTTACTTATTAATTCCTATATTTTTCTTTTTTAACATTTTAAAAGCATGATACAGCTCCTTTAATGTCCAGCAGGTGGAAGACAGACGAGTCAAAAACACACACCCTGACTTTCACCAATACTCCATTCCTCCAGCTTTTGGCTCAGCTTTCGAGGCGAACATGAAGAAAAATGATAAACTATGACCAAGTGTAATGCCTGTGGTGCAGATGCAAAAAGAAAAGTTAACTTTCCCCCAGAAGCATATCAAATGTAGACGTAATTTTCCATGAGATTCAAAGTGGAAAGTATTTGAAATAGCTGCAATTCCCAACTTGACCACTAGATGTCAGTAGTTGTGAAAGAGGGCACAGACTTTTCGATGGCGAAGCCAGGTGAGTATCTGATACTTGATAGAGGTGTCATGTTAAAAATTAGAAAAACCTCCAACTAAGCGTTACTGAATGTCCATGAATGCAACATGTACCAAGAAAGTACAGAATTTTCCATTTTCACATTGTGTCTGTGAATTAAGCATACCGAGAAACTACAAAATCTTCCATTTTCAGATTGTCTGAATGCAACATGTACTGTCGAAGTACAGAATTTCCACCATCAGCTTGTGACCATGAATGCAACATGTACTGTACAAGTAGGGAATTTTCCATTTTTAGATTGTGTCTGTGAATGCAACATGTCGGCTACCGTGGAAGTGCAGAGCTTACCGTGTTTGGATCAACAGAAATGTCCACACAGTAAACGGTAAAATGTTGAAAGTCATTTTCGGAGGACATTCTCGTCTTTTTATGTCCATTTTTCTGGTTTGGTTTAAACCCAACAGCTACTGTAGCTGCCGCGGAGGTCAGCTTCTGGCTGAGATGTGCACACTTTAAAGCAGTCTGGGCTGAAATAAATGAATCTGTTATCTACTCAACAGCAGCAAACCTCAGCTTGCATAAACTTCCATTCATTACCTGGAAAATAAAGAGGAACAACAGTCAAACATGCAGGACAGGCTCAGGTTTATCGGCTTCCCAACACAAAACTGTTGTTCCTCTTTACCAGCGATGATCAGAGAGTGGCAGCAGTGATGACAAATCAATAAAATGATCAATGAGTTCTTCTTGGGTTTGGTTAGTGTCATGCGAGCTACAGCTGGAGAAGAGTTTTGTTCTAAAGTGCAACAATGCAAACATTTCACTCTGTTATTGAGGTGGTGATAAAACTGGTCTGGATGGTGGTTCTTTATCGAATACTGGCTCGTTTCTTGAACATCTCACCTGAACTGCTACTGATCAGCCTTGATCGCATCAATCAGACGCTTTGAAAATGTCATTTTGGAACAAGACTCTCCAAACGGTCCACCAGAAACAGCAGCAAACGGATGAGCAGCAGCTCTGATGGTGCGTCCCATTTTAACTCCCTAGTCAACTGGTTTTCCAGCTGTCATCTGGAACAGGGTACACCTGGGTCTGAGGTCATTCCCGACTCCAAAATCCAGATTGGGAGTGAAATGGAGGCAGCATCAGAGCTGAGAGCAGTCGACCCAGAGACAGCACAGAGGTTTGTGATGAATAAAGATGATTATACAATATGCTCAGCATCCAAGTACTTTAACACAACTGTGTTGCTAAGCAACTGATCACAAAAAAGTGACTTTGGTGTCCTTTTTTTTTTTTTTAAATGGAGAGTGAAATTAGTGTCTTCTGCATCTGCAGCTCAAAGCAGAGAAACAGCAGACGGTGAAACTGACTGAATGTGGAATTCATTTATCTCAGAGGAATCTAAAACAGTCATTAAGAGGGCGTCTACGCCCAGACTGTTTCACCCGTTTAATGCTTTTCCTCCACAAAAAGGAAGAAAGCATCCCGCTTCCCTCTGAGCAGTGATGACCTTTCTCTGACTCTGGGTTGGCTGTAAAATGCTGATGTGAGGCAGAAGGAATGAAAGCGACATTTTCTGACTCAACTTCTGATAAAAACATGAAAAGAGCCCTCTGATGGAAGGAAAAAACCATGCCTTTCAGATGCTGCCGACAGGTAAAAGTTCCTGGAATATTGTTTTAGAAAGTCTGGCGGGGATGAGTGAAGAACCAGATGAAACTTTAGACTGAAATTGTGTTTTTGGACTTTATGCAAAATGATTTCAATGAGGAGTAAATTAGTTTTGATTAGAGACTGATATTTTCAGCCTACTGATTAAGGATGTACCGATGTGCCAGCCGGACGATATTTTGGGCAGATATTTGCAATAGGGATGTCCGCTATTATCGGTCTACCGATGTTGGCCGATATTTGCATTAAAATGTGATATCGGAAAATATCGGTATCGTTTTTTTGGGCCGATATTTTGAAAAAAATAAAATCTCGCGAGATCTTCGGTATTAGTCAGTAGTCTCAGCATAGGAAAAAAAAAATTTTAGGAAGAAAAAAACCCCCCCCTCTCTCTTCTAGTGGCTGAAAATGAGAATGGCGAATTCCCCCTTTCCTCTGGGAAATACACTCTCCCCATTTTATGGTAGAAGAGGTCCCTGGGTCTGTCTCAATCCGCTTCAGTTTGTGCACAATCCTATGACGGCTTTGCTCGTGGCTGCAGTTACCTGAAGCGCCAGTCACGGCAGTTGTGAGTTTCATTTCTTAATCTTGCCTCTAGTCCCTTTAAGCGAAAATTCAGTGCACTTAAAGTACCAGGATGTTTCTCTAATAACGGCCAAAAAATGAAATGCAAAACGAAGCACACTACTCGCACGAAACGGACGCCATCTTGCTGACGTAGAGGAAGAGGCGGGACTTTCGAACTGCTTTCAGAGCTGAATGATGGCGGTGAACAAAGCGGTGGCAACCCCTGCTGCATCGGAGGCGGTATTGTACTGATTAAAGGATTAGTTTCTTTTTTTCAACCTGGACCATATTTCTAGGAGTTTATACGTGCATTTACTTACCGGTAAAGTTTCTACATCACTTTGAGTCCTTCAGCAGTTATAACTTGATTCACACTTCAGTGTACATCCAGTGATAATGGCGGAGACGGGGCAGCGACTATATAAGACATTATCTGCAGTAAAACTCCTTGATTTTCGCCAATACTTTTAGAATGAAAAAACGAACGAGTACTATTGCCCTGTGAGTCCAGATTTCGCTTCCGTTAGTTATCAGGTAATTCTAGACACTTTTCAGGGCCGCGCGTTCAAGATGCACGATCCCGTAGTTCAGCTGAGAAGAGCAGCTCGCTGCCCAGACAACAAAAACACAATTAGAGAAACTCTGAACTCACGGGACAATAGTTCATTCATTCATTCATTCTACTGAAAGCATTGATGAAAAGAAGGAGTTTTGCTGCAGATAATGTCTTATATAGTTGCTGCCCCGTCTCCGCCATTATTACTGGATGTACACCGAAGGGTGAATCAAGTTATATCCTCCGAAGGACTCAAAGTGATGCAGAAACTTTACCGGAGAGTAAATGTATGTATAAACTATAAATAAGGTCCAGGTTGAAAAAAAAACAAACTTATCCTTTTAAGTAACGTTTATGAAACGATTTGGACATAATTACTAATGTATATTGTGGCTACCAAGCTGTTCACTCCCTGATGACAGTTATGATCTGGTCGTGTGTTTGAGGCCGCGGTTATACCAGCTCAGTAGAGTTAGCTCATGTTAGCGGGCAATGCTAGTCCGTCACTTCCTGTAAGTGCGGTGCTCTGTTTGGGTCAGCATTTAGCGACAATAATGTCACTACAGACGAAGTAAATAGTGCACACTACACACTGAATTCCAGTGCATGCGGGCAAGTGTGCAGTTTGAGACAGGCTCACTGTTATCCTGGAAGGACTTCATTTCCCAGCATTCCTTTCAGAGTCATGTGACTACGGTGCAGCTGCTGCTGCTACAGACTGACTTTCTTTGAAGCTGCTTATAATATGTCTGGTTTTAAGTTGTTGGTTAAGTTATTAAGTTGTCAGAAACATTAGAATTAGCCACATGTTGGCTAAAATATGCTAGTATCTGATATGTGGCAGCCAGATATCCAAAATGAACTCCTCTGGCTGAGTTAAGGAGATTTTGGGATCTTTGTTCGTGCAGCAGAATATAGTTGTATCTCTCAAAATATGAGGGATACAGTATATAGAACCTCACAGTTGTTGCATAGATGGATATCGGTTGATATCGGAAATTAAGAGTTGGGCAATACTGGTATATCGGATATTGTTAAAAAAAAAAAGCCAATATCGAACATCCCTAGTTTTGCTGGTAGTTTGATAAAAATGGAACAGCTGAACCCGATTGCCAATCATTTCTCTGCTCCAACACACCTGACTGAAATTAGTGGGTCAGTGTGACGAAGTTGACACAAAGCTGTTGGATTTAATTGATTGCAATCAGGTGTGTTGGAGCAGGGAAACAACTAAAGCCTGCAGGATAGCGGCCCTCGAAGACCACAGTTGCCTACCCCAGGACTACTGTCTCCTACTACTTCCTAGAGAATAAAGTTCTGCCTTTGCCAATTTCCTAAAATAATAAAGCTCAACTTAACTGTGGCGTTGATTTCACTGTCCCATCTGAAACCAGGATTTACAGCTGTCGGGGTCACCTACATGACTCAGGGACTTAACTCACCTAGGGGGGTCTCACATGAGCCACTTGGTCCGAACACAATCTCTGTCGTCGTTCCAGTAAAGTTTAAGGCCATCCATGCTTTATTATCCTCAACACAAGCTGAACGAGGACATTATCACTCTGTAAAAATTGTTACTTTAGATCAAATTTTTAAAAGTTGCATCAACTTGCCACATGTAATTTTTTCAGTTTTTCTCAAATCAAATTTATGATGTAACTTAAACCAATTTTTTTATTTACTGGAAATATCCTTTTACCTCAAAACAAAAGAAGAAATTGCTTTGATAAAAAGTAAAACTATATTTCATTACAAAGATCATAAAGATTTTTTTAAATTTTTCATTTTGTAAAAAACTAAATAAATTGCTGTAATTCTGTTATATGCATTTTTCTCAATTTTTTTCAATTAAATTTCTTACTTAGGACAAAATAAAATTTTGATTATGCCTTACTCAATACATATGTTTAGTACCAGCCAAAGTGGTACTCACTGTGATCTATGACTGAATAGCAACATAAGCAGTTAATACATTAAGTCAAATTTATAGGCTAGCAATCATAAAAGGTTAAATTCCTGCTGAATTTTTATTTCCCATGAGCCTTTGTGGTCCAGATATGTTGAGTTTTGAAAATAGCCCCGCCCCCTTTTTTGTTCATGCACGCTGAAGCCGAAACGACTTAATAAATTAAATATTGTGAAAGTGTAAAGTAAAAACTTATTTCGGACTAAAGAGTGTGATTTTTTTTAAAGTCCATTTAACTAAAAAAGAGAGGAAAAGAGCCAGAGACAGGCCGACTTTTACCGGCTGGAGAGCTCAGAGAGGAGACAGGATGCATGATGACGGATTAGCCGTCGTAGGGGGGTCAAAGTCGAGTCCTGCAGCTTGAACTATGTGAAATGAGTCATCAAAGGTTGGTGATGGCATGAATGATGCCTCAACGTGTCAGAGGGAACGTTGAAAAGGAGACTTTGGCCATGACCCTCAACCTCAGCCTCCAGTTCTGCAGAAACTCCGCCAGCATCGTTCCCTCTGGTGAAAGCAGTATGCTCCTATATTTAATGTTCCGAGTATTTACTGTTTTTACCCTCTACTCTTCTACCTGTTTTTACAAAGTATAATTTATTTTTCATCTTTTAATTTCATGTTTTTTTAATGCATATTTGTCTTGCTTTTCTCTCCCCATCGTGTGTTGTGTGGTACATCTCTGATCTGAGCTTGTTTTAAACGTGCTTCATAAATAAAATTCAATTTGATTGATTTTACAAGAAAGGAACGACCCGATCTTGTTTCCTTAGCAACAGCTCAGATTCTTTCGCCAGTCAATCTGTGCACGTTCACTCCGGTCGATACTGCTTTAAATTCTTTTTTACAGCCGTCATAATTACACAAACGGCTTTTCAATGAAACGAACATGAAGCTTTTACCTGCCAGCAGCCGAGCTCAGACAAGGAGAGAGATGAGAGACTGGAGGCAGAGACAGGCGACAGGGCAGACGGACAGACAGACACATGGACAAAGACAAAAGAGAAAGAGACAAGACACATAGGAAGACAGATTAAGAGACTGACAGTGGACAGACAGACAGACAGACAGACACAGGGACAGTAAAACCAGTCTGATAGTTTATGGTCTCATCAGCCAGCAGCTTCGGTCGTCCTGTCTCTGGAAACTGGGAGCAGCTCTCTGGGTGTGCAGACACCAACCTCCTCAGTCGTCTCTGCGGTGTACCTCAGGGGTCAATCCCGGGCCCACAACCTTTCATTTTGCATGTTAACGACAATGTTAATATTTTCATCCTTCCTACGTTTACATGGATAAATACTACTTCTCTCCGACTGAACTCAATCTGATCAGAGTCCAGCAGACACGTTTACATGGACGCTGGATAAAATGATCCGATCAGCTGGTAGGGCTGTCCCGACGTGTCAATGAGTCCATGTAATCGATTATGTAAATGCATCCGCATCACTGTCGTAATTATGCATAGAAGTATGCCTTCTAGGCTACTCTGCTGTCAGACATCTGCTCTGCACATGAACGCAGCATGCAGAGGAGGGGCCTAATTAACCCTTTAAAGGGATACAACACCCACAGAATGATGTGCGTTCATTTTCTACGCACCTTCATGCTGAGCAAGACTCTGGAGCACTTTTTAATATCTCAAATGCAGCCGGAGATTGGACAGGTTTTTGTTTTTTCCCCAACTTTCATATAATGGAGTTCACCGGCGACTGAACCAAAAAGGTCCATAAAAGTCCACAAAAACTTGGCAATGTTCCTCCATACTGCTCGTCCAATGTAATCCAAGTGTCCTGAGTGGGTAGCATCCATAATTAACCCAAAACGACATCATTTAGTATAATTTTATAGCCTAAACAGTACTACATTGCACGTTCTATTTGCACGTTAGTGCGAGTTCACGACACTACAGAAGCCACAGGTGTTCAGTGCCTACTCTGCCCATAATGCAAGCATAGAAGAAGAAATTTGCTGTTGACATTGTGCTAAGAGTAAACGGGCTGCAGACAAACCGGGACAAACACAAGAGGGGTTGGCTGTTGATTTAAAACAAACTAAGAAAGAAGAAAGAGAACTTACAATCTCGTCTTCTGCGGCTTCCGTAGTGTCGTGAACAAGCAGGAGCGCGCTTCACGGCAGCTAGATTTAGTACTCTTTAGGCTATAAAAATATACTAAGTGATGTTGTTTGGAGTAAATTATGGACGCTACCCACTCATGACACTTGGATTACATTGGACAAGCAGTATGGAGGACTATTGACAAGTTTTTGTGGACTTTTATGGACGTTTTTGGTTCAGTCACTGGTGAACTCTATTATATGAAAGAAAATGAAAACCTGTCCGATCTGCGGCTGCATTTAAGATATCTTGCTCAGCATGCGGGTGAGTAGTAAATGAGCGCACATCATCCTGTGGGTGTACTATTCCTTTAAGACCTACCATTGAACAAGTCAGCCAGAGCATATTTTAACATTGCCGTAGTGCCATTTTTGAAGCATTTTAATATTCTATATATCAACAGAACCCGTACATTCCATATTTTGATAAAATATATGATTTAAGTCCAGACTTACTACATAAATTGCAAAAAAGGGCTGTAAAACCACAAAAATGGTACAATTGCAAGTTTATTTTACACATATTTTCCTAAATAAAGAAATGTCAAAGCTTCATCCCTCAAAATTGTCAATGTAAAAAGTTGGACAAAATAAGTTTTAAGAAAAAGGTTTACTTTTCTCTTTTGCTTGTAATAAGCAAAAACTAATCTGCCGATAGTACAAGTGAAGTTTTCTTGATAAGATTTCTTGAAATAAGATGCACTGTCTTAAAACAAGTTCCTATATCTCACTGAAATGTTTCTCTTTAGAAGACTATGTCTTATTTTAAGTGTGATGGGATATTTTGGCTAGAAATTAGAAAATATACTTGGTAAGATTTGAGTTTTTGCAAAGTAGGTGCTGGTGTCCACACACAAGAGGGCGCTGCAGAGCTGCTTTAATTATCGGCTGAACATTAGTGATAATTCTCACTTCTAACCAGCCAATCATTCAGCAGAAATGGCTATATCTGCTTAATTTGTTTACAATTTAGGAACCTGCTAAATAATTGAACCTGTTCCCACAAACAACAGAGAAAACAGGACAGCAACATGAACCCGACAGTGACGCCCATCCAGACACTCAGAGTTTACCTGAGGGGTGATCCTTTGGGCGTGGCCACTCCGTAGCCTTTAGAGTCCAGGTTACCTCCTACTTTCATGGTGTCGCAGGGCTTCCTCTGCTCGATGTACTCGTTCATGGAGGACTCCAGCAGGTAGGCGTACTTCCCCTTCGACTTCCTGACTCGTATCACTCCCTCGTTGGTGTTCTTCACAAACACCGACGGGTCTGCGCTGCGCATGTATGACCACATCTTCTCGAACACCGCAATCTTTGACCGCTGAAAAAAGAGTTAGGAACCAGAGACATATTACAGATGTCCCCATCCAGTCCAGGGTGTCAAACTCCTGTCCTTAGACGTTTCCTGCTTTGACACCAGGTCTCCGGGTGTGCAATGATCTGTTTTTAACTGTTGATTCTGGAGCCTCTGCTGTCTTAATTCTTCTTGATCTTACTGCTGCATTTGATGTGGTGGATCATGATATTTTGTTATTTCAACTGGTGTGAAGGGAGTGGTAATGAAATGGTTTGAGCCCTACTTGCAAATTCTAAGTTTTTCTGTTCACCTTAGGCAGCTTTCGTCCTCTGAGGCACCATTGAAATATGGGGTACCTCAGGGTTCAACATTAGGCCCTTTGTTGTTTTTCCTTTACCTGCTTCCAATGGGGTCCATTTTTTAAAAATATGTGTTGTTACATTGTTAAAGACACACAACGTAACTTTTAGACCTTAAAAATCTGTGTTTCTGACTCGTTTTGATGTCACACCAACATTCATTATGCCCATTTTCGAGCTGTCAGTGCCCAGAGCCGTCCCGGGGCTCAGAAACAGCACTATGTAAGATTCCCATCCGGGACGCGACCGTGAGGTTGCAGCCGACTATTGGCTGCAGCACCGCGTCACTCACTAGCAACCGGATGTAAACCAGGGATCAACATCGCGGGTGTTTTGAATGCGCATCATGTCGAATTCGGTAAAGAAACGCAAGGAAACATTACCGGAGGAAGAGAGGAAAAGAAACAGAGGAAGGGACAGAACAAGAGTCAAGATAAGACTGTCTTTTACTGGCTGGAGTGAGCTTACAGTACAGGTACGAACAAGATGGATGCTAGTTTAGCCGCCGATAGGGGGCGCGTCACTGAGAAAACTGCTGAAAGTTCCGTTGTGTGTCTTTAAGCAGATGACATCCAGATATATTTACCTTTAAAATCTGGTGGGGATTTAGGGAATTTTCTTAAGTGCTTAGAGGATGTTAAAACATGGCTGAAATTGAACTTCCTCTGCCTAAATGAAAATAAAACAGAAGTCATTGTTTTTGGGAAATCTGACATTTTGGCAGGTTGCAGCAGTGCAGTTGTTTCCTTGGACTCAAACTGCAGTTTCGTAAGAAATTTAGGGTTTATTTTATTTTATTTTAATTTTACATTTGATAGACAAGTCAGTGCAGTAGTCCAGTCTAGCTTTTACCACCAAGGCTTATTAGTAAAATTAAGCCTTATATACTTCTGAGAGTCCTTGAAAGGTTCATTCTCGTGTTTATCTTTTCTAGACTGGACTACTGAAACTCCCTCTACAGTGGGATTGATCAGTCTCTCCTCTGCCATCTTCTGCTGGTCCAAAACTCAGCTGCCCACTTGTTAACGGGGTCAAGACGATGGAAGCACATCACCCTAGTACTATGTTCTCTTCACTGACTGCCTGTATCTTTTAGAGTTGTTTTTAAATTTTTCCTCCTAGCTTTTAAATGTTTGAATGGTATGGCGCCTTCTTATCTCTCTGAGCTCCTGAATGTGCATTTCTAGCGTCTAGCGCTCTGAGATCGGAAGACCAGATGCTGCTGGTTGTTCCCCAGACTCGTCCTCTTACTTGGGAAGACCGAGGCTTTGCTGTTGTAACCCCCAAGCTCTGGAATGGTCCTCCTTTTTCTGTAAGGTCTTCTGGTACCGTTAATGAATTTAAATCCTTTTTAAAAACTCATCTTTTTACTCTGGCTTTGAACTCCATAGACCATCATTAAGTCAAAATCTGCATGGTATATTTTATGGTATATTGTTATTTACTGCTTTTATTATTCTTATTATCATTTTCATTTTCATATGATTTTAATTTTCACTCATCTGTACAGCACTCTTTGGTATTTAAAAGCACTTTATAAATAAAGCTTTGATTGATTAATTGATTGATTGACAAATCTGACTGAAATTAATGGTTCATTGTGCAGAACTTGACAACAAGCTGTTGGATCCATTTGATCTGAACTAAATGAGTTGGACCTGGAAGCATTTAAAACCTGCAGGACCAGAGTTTGACCTCCTGATCCACTCCTACGATTCTGTAAATGTCAGCTGATGTCTTTGCCCTCAAACCACTGCAGAAGAAGAGAAATAACAAACTCAAAGATTTCTGTGAGTTCAGTTTCAGTATTTTTACAGCCTATTTGACCTGCGGTATACCTCAAGGCTTAATACTGGGCCCACTCCTGGGGCCTCATGTACAAAGAGTTGCGTGGATTTCCTCCTGAAACTCGGCGTACGATGAAATCCTGAAAACGTCATACGCACAAAAGTTTTCAGATGTATGAATCTGTGCGCACGCATGGATCCAAGTACTTTTCCTTTGTACATCCCAATCAACGTGGAATTGAGCGCACATGTTGGAGTACCTGACGCCTCCCTGTCCACACCCCCAACATAAATACGCAAATGACATTTAAATGAGATCTGCAGCGGAGATTCTCCTCTCTGCACCATCAGAAATACAAAATATGAGCATGACAGTGAATGAAAATAAAAAAAAAAATCACGGAGAACAAACTTGAGGCAGATTGTTTAAGTAGAAACGCGCAAAAATGTGCACTTTAGCGCGCTGTTGTCCGACATTACACTCCAACAAAAAAGTGAATGGGAGAGTGTGTGATGCGGTCAGAGTCCGCAAGTGGTCTGATTTCAAGTTGGATGTGAATCGGAGGACGGCTGCTCGTGACGGCTTTTCTTCTTCCAGAAGTGGGGGGAGTTCACGCGGGTGACTCCGGTTTGTCTCAAGGTAAATAAAAATATATTTGTGAAACGTGTGTTTATACAGTCTCCACCTCACAGTCTGATGTCACTGTAAATACTGGATTTATTAGCCGACACAGGCTATCACCATAAGAGGACGTGCAGGAGGGAATTCCTCCAGCATCACCTGCGTCACAGCCTCGGGGGTTTCCTCATCCCCCGGACTCAGACGTAACCGACCTGCTACTATGAAATTGCCATACCGGCCGAGTCCTCCCCCCTGCTGTGTTGACATAAGTGATTGCCCAGATCATCATATAGACGTTCTCACAAATTAAGTGCATTAATAAATGAATCAGCATGTAAGTGAATTTATTCGCCGGAGCGCGTGGAGGCGCAGCTGGCCTGGGTGTATTGCGCCCCCAGCCTGGCTTCAGCTCTAGCGCTGTCTCTGGAAACCTAAAGCGGCTGAAACAGCCAATTATCATGAAATCAACAAATCTTCTCGGCCTCTGAATACACGCTCTCTACATATGCACTATGTCGAACGTCTTCTTCCAGCTAAAGCAGCCATGCTGGACAGAAGACTTTTTTGCTCCACTTTGCGCTTTTATATCCACACATAATTGCGGGTGTTCATTGTTTATGAGGGCTGTTTGTTTATGTTTCTGATCACATCAGTCAGTCTGAAGACTGGTTGTTTTCACATTTATTTCTTAAAACAGTTTCCAGCGTCGCCTCCGAGTGTCGCCAAAGTCCCCACAACTGTAGAAACGTTCGTACGCCAGCCATGAAGTTGACGTGAAGCACCGCACATTTCCACGGTCACTCCATTCTTGATACATCTCGACTTTATCGTGGAAATGATCGTACGCCACGTTTTTGTGCGTACGAACCCTTTGTACATGAGGCCCCTGGTTTCATTGTGAACGCTGCCCCCTGGGTCTAGATTTAAAACTCAGCTTTAGCAAAGTGTTTTCAGTCTTAATATTTCATGCAACCCACATGGGGGTCCCAACCTCAGTGGTAATTTATGGAAAGCGAGATAAGCTGATAAAGTAAGAGATGGATGTGTCTTCACCCGGAAGAACTCTTTGGTTGAGCCTCCGTCCAGCGTCCCATAGGCGATCTCTGTCTGCTTGGCCAGATCCTCTGCACTCTCAATGGGGGAGACCATCCTCTCCACTGTGAGGAAGGCTGCCAGGTTGGCCGTGTAGGAGGAGATGATGATGAGGGTGAAAAACCACCAAACCCCTCCCACAATTCGACCTGAGAGAGACCTGAAGAGAAAAAAAACAACAGCATTGATGCGGATAGAACACGTGGATCAATCATGGATCCAATAATAATCTCCCAGATGTTCTACAGAAGGAAAACAAACCGTTTCCATTTTCTTTGCTCCAACAACCAAAATAACATGAAAAATATGCAAAGTGTGTAACTATGATTAAATCAGTCTGCACTAACTTAGTGGTAAGAATATTTGGTTTGAGACTCTATTTCCTTATTAAAGGTCTACAAACAGCTGCTTTTATAGACGTTTGCAGCTTATTTCAACCTATTTATAATGATCTGGGTCTGTCAGTAATCAGTTTACCTGCTCAACCAGTCGAGGTTTAGTTCAACTTTTCTACTTTTCCACCCCTGGTTTTGCTTTCTTTCAATAGAACACAGTCGCTATCTTTGGGTTTGTTTTCATCTGTTTGTATCTGCACTGTAAAACTAACACTGGTTGTAATAGTAGATATCTAGAAGATAAAACTTAACTATTTTAGCTGTTAGCAAGGCCATAACTAGCTATGAGGTATCCGAGGTAAATACCTCGGTTAATATTTCCTTGGATTTTTTAAAATAGAAAATATTTATTTTACCCCCCCCCCCCCCCCCCCCCAAAAAAAAGAAAAGAAAGGAAATCGTATTTATAGAAAAATTGCATATTATATAAACCGCTGTACTGTAGCTGACAATCAGAAGTTGTGTTTATAGAATAAAAATAAATGAAAAAATGAGTTGTGTTTTTGCATGTGAGGTCTCCTCTTAACCTGTAGCGTTACACATCACGCCGCAGCATGTCACGTTTACCAGCGGCCTCGACATGTTTCGGTTTTGAGGTGAAGAACACACTCGCCAGTTCGCGCATCGTGATAGTTCAACTCGGGGGGAGCAAAGTTTATCTCAACCTCATCGTCATCTTATCTCACTAGCAAATGTTATCTAGCCTAATGTCAGAGAAGGAGAGAGGGACACCTCTCCGTTCCGAAACACCGCTGATCCTCTGTTTCACTATGAAGCGTTGGCTCTCAGAGACAGCTTTTCTGAGCTAGACTATAGCATATGAGTGTCAAATGTTAATAAAAATTTAGTCAACAATATGATATGACTGTGTATTTGTGTAATTGCACAGTTTAAAACACTATTTATTTTACCTTTTATTCATAAATAAGTACTCGAATTCTTTTGTTGCTCGCTACGCGCTCACATGGTTTTGTACCTCACTTTCATAACCCTGGTTACGGCCCTGGTTGTTGGTAATATTAATCTTAAAAAAGTTGTAAGAGGTTTGGAGGGTAAAATGCTAGATAACTTCATTTATTTAATTTGAATCAGTGTCATTAAATTGAGGGAAATTAGTGATGGTGAGGTTTCCCACAATGCAGTTCACAACAACAAATTAGAGATAATTCAGAGAAGGAAACTTTGCACTTTTACTTTGGTAAAAGTGGTGATTCGTAAACACTTTAAAAAGTATTTCTGTGTTTTTATTTTATTTATTTGGTTGATTGACAGCTCTGTTGTCAAGTCTGTTTTCCATCATCCAGGCTAAAATGTATCAGATTTCAATCGTCTGGTCTCTACATCAACCAGACCTTAACAGTGACAATCCTCTTTTTGACCATAGCTTAAGTGTTAGCAGACACATCTTCACTCCCATTAATAAAAATTTACTTTGTTAAGGCAGCAAGTTTGCATAATTTTTTAAGTAGGGGAGAATGGGGTTGATTGTCACATCCTCTTCAGGATTTGTTGTATGTACCACATGGCACTTGTGACAACCAACCACGATATTCACACATCCATTCATGGTGTGATGTTTGTAAATAAAATCTGAAATAAAGTTGAATTTGATGTGTATTCCTCTTTTGTAGAGAGAAAAATGGACAGGAAATCTCTCAGAAAGACAAACTCTGGTCAAACACCACTTCATGTAATATTCAGAAGAGTCATAGCAGTGTAGCTGCTGATAATGATTTTAACTATTGTGTGTGAGCATGACCTGAGTGAGCTGATTACTTCTATGTGAAGTTATTTTGTCAAAAATATACAATAAATGTTCAAAATCTAAAGGTTTTATGAAAAAGTTTTCGAAAATTCAGAACTTTCTTTTAAATTTTCCCCCATTGAAATAGGTTTGGGACAACAAACCCTACAAGGGGGATGGTGGTCATTAAAGCACAAGTTGTGTTTGATGGTTCGTATCTTTTGAACAGATTTATATGAAGGAGCAAAAGGTCCCTCTACTCCGACCTGAAACCTTCCAATAGACATTACAAAGGATCCAACTGATTAACAATTTTTGAGAATTGAAATTAAAGTAAAATCTGTGACAACAAACCCTTTTTCACCCCTAAAGCCGACGAGTTGGATTTTACAGTAGCAACTCTGCACCCAGAGCTTATTTTGAACACAACACACTAAAATCTCGCAGCAACTTCAACAATCCTGATGAGGATTCATGTTTTGGTTGCTGAAGCTGAACCAACATCAGCATTCGGGCATCTCACATTCCTGATTTTAAAAAAATTGGGATGTTCGATATTGGCTTTTTTACAGATGTCCGATATCCAGTATTGTCAAACTCTTAATTTCTGATATCTGATATCAACCAATACCGATACACATGCAGAGAACTGTGAGGTTGTATATCTCAAATTTTGAGAGATACTATATTCTGCTCTGAGAGCAAAGATCCCAAATTCTCCTCGACTCAGCCAGAGGAGATCATTTTGGACATCTGGCTGCCAGATATCAGATACTAGCAGGTATTAACCAACATGGTATTAACCAACATGGCTAATTCTAATGTTTCTGACAACTTGGTAACTTAACCAACAACTTAAAACCAGACATATTATAAGCAGCTTCAAAGCAAGTCAGTCTGTAGCAGCAGCAGCTGCACCATAGTCACATGACTCTGAAAGGAATGCTGGGAAATAGAGTTCTTCCAGGATAACAGGGACTTTTAGACATGCGGGACCAACGCTGATGGAACAAGATTTTGCGAGATGTTACTGTCCCATACGGAAATCTCTTGAGATTTTGTTTTTAAAAATATCGGTCCAAAAAAACCGATACCAATATTTTCCAATATCACATTTTAAAGGATAACTTCATTTTTTTTTTCAACCTGTACCTTATTTCTAGGAGTTTCTACGTGTGTTTACTCACCAGTAAAATTTCTGCATCACTTTGATTCCTTGGAAAAATATTACGTTGAGTCGCCCTCCGGTGTACATTCAGTAATAATATATAAGACATATAAGACATTATCTGCAGCAAAACTCCTTTATTTTCATGAATACTTTAAATAGAATTAACGAACGAATGAGTACTATTGTCCGGTGAGTCCAGATTTAGTTTTCTGTTAGTTATCAGGGTGTTCTACACACTTTTCAGGGCCTCGCATTCACAATGCACGCTCCCGTAGTACAGCTGAGAAGAGCAGCTCGCTAGACAACGACAAAAACACAATTGTGATGCAGAAACTTTACCAGTAACTAAATGCACATATATTCTCCAAGAAATAAGGTCCAGGTTGAAAAAAAAGAAAGTTATCCTTTAATTAATGCCAATATTGGCCGATAATATCGGAAATCCCTGATATTAATGAATAATTTGAATGCACTCAAACATGTTTATAATAACTTATGACTGGATGAATTCTGCTTCTGTTTCCACAGATATGGCTGCTCTTTCTAGAACAAAAGCTTCTGGCTGAGGAGCGGCAGGGTGAAAACCACCGGTCTGATCTGTCGGTGTGTCTGCACCAGCAGAAGCAGCGATTCATAACACACACACACACACACACACACACACACACACACGCACGCACACACGCACACACGCACACACACACACACACACGTGAGGGCGTTTAAGAGCAACAAAGTCTACTGAAGCGCAGCTTGTCCCAGTTTCCGGTGACACGGGAACAGAAACTCCTGCCTCCACACTGAGATGACAGAATAATGCAGGTCAGACGTTCTCCTCTCTGACTCCGCTCAGCTTCCTCACAGTAAACAAACATGAAAGAGGAAGAGGAGGAAGCAGCAGGAGTCGACACAGGTTGATCTTTTCAGACTCCCTAGACGCACGGGGACATTTCCACCGCTCAGATAAAGAATAAACACGACAACAGGAAAAAGCAAAACAACATGAAGAGGAGTTTTATCTGTCTGATGCTAACAAAGACTCCAGATGGCTTTATTATCAGTTTTACTTCTAAACTGAAAGTATAATTACGTTTTTTCCCTAGAAAAATAGTTGATGAAGTTCTTCTTTTATAAGCTGTTATTTTTTTTTTTTTTTTTACACAGTTTCTAAGTGGAGCAGCAGAATGTTGTCACACATAGTGACAATAAAGATTATTCTGATTCTCATTCTGATTATAGAGCCTCAGGTCCAACTCCTAATTTACTGGCATCCAGCTGCCAGTAAATTACTGTAAAATCTACAGCAACCTCTTACAGGGATGACAGATCACAAGACACAAGAGGCAACCTGGGAGTAATATTTCTACAGCATCTGTCTACATTATCTGCTGGTTTTATTCTTGTTTTCCTTGTTTATTACTGAGGTATATTTAGAAAGAGCCTTTCTCAATAAATATAATAAAGTGTGTCAAGTAAACAAGTGGTTCTGCACATAATTTGTTTTCTTCTTCTTTAGTGAGACACAGGGGTGACTCACTAATGTCCACTGAAGTGGCTGATTAAAATACACCGTTGTGTACATAAATGTAGATAAATATATATACAGTCGTCCTCAAAATTATTCTAATCCTCCGATTAAAGAGGGAAAAAAATCAGCTGTCAGTGAAATAAGATGAAATGAACAAAAGTAATAATAGATAAAAAAAAATTCTATGAAAATCATGACATCGTTTTTGGATTGTAGTTTGAAAGAATAAAAACAACACAAAAAAAAAGTTAACAAGAATGATGGGGCTCCGCATTTTGTTCAAAAAGATGTTGGCACCTGTTGACGGGTAATTTTGGTCCACTGTCTATAGGAAAGGTGCTCTTTTTGGTCTGGGACAGTTTTATTTGCTTTTTTTTTTCAAATTATTATTTTTAAACACAATTCAAAAGCAGTATTTTAGTTCACTAAATTATAATTTTGTTAATTTTTATTTATCTTTTGTCTTATTTGAATTCCTATTGTGAATTTAGCATTTTCTTTAATTGGAAGGTATGAATAATTTTGAGGACGTCTGTATATAGAGTATATACCCTCCAATTTAAGAAAAGGCTAAATTCACAAAAGGAATTAAAATAACAAGAACCTAAAGAATAAGAATAAATAAAAATTTAAAAATTATATTTTAGTGAAATAAAATATCGCTTTTGAATTGTGGTAAGAAATAATAATAAGAAAAAAATAAATAAACAAAACTGTCCCAGACACATTAGAGCATCTTTCCCATGAACATGGACCAACATACCTGTCAACAGGTGCAGACATCTGATTGGACGTTACAGAAAACACCTGATTGCAGTGATTGTCTCAAAGTGTTGCTCAACATAATTTTAGCTTCAGAGCCTCATCATGCTTGTTTCCTTGTTATTTTTTATGTTTTTTTTTTAATATTTCTTTTGAACCTCAATTCAGATTTATCAATGTCATGATTTTCATAGAATTTTTTTGTATAATTACTTTTGTTAATCTTATTTTATTTCACTGACAGCTGATTTTTGTCTTTCTTTATTTGGAGGATATGAATAATTTTGAGGATGACTGTATACATACACACATATATATATATATATACATATATAGATATGAATGTATATATACACACAACAGGTTACCACTGCAGTGGACATTTATTTATCCCCTATTGAGAAAAAACAGCCGTTCAGAGCATCTTCTCACAAACTGACTTTGGTCGGTCAGCTGCAGCACGTTCACCAGCTGACTGCAGGACATGTTACATTATTGTCCTCTCCTGCTGTACAGTAGGTGTGAGTGAAGCTGAGACCGCCTGCAGGACATCCAACGATCATCCAACGCATTCACACAAATCACGTCCAACACTGGTCCCGTCCAGCCCTGCAGCTCATCTGAAGGTCAGCGTGTGTGACAGGACGTCGGCTGACGCGATGGCTGGATTCCCCCGTTGCTTTGCTCATCAGCTGCGGCAGAGTTGGCCCATGGTTGAGAAAATGTTGGGTTACATGTTGCATTTGGTGAATTTTGGATTTTTTTTTTGCACCTGGTTTCAGCTTCATCTTCTCTGAATACTGTTTGGTTTCCTTTGTTCAGAAGACAACGATGTTCATCGTTTAGATGAGGTGAGTTTGTTACCGTCTGGTTGGCACATGCTCAGTTATGTTGGGTGGAGGATTTGGGGGGGAGGGAGTTACGTTTACACTGCACAGACACAAAGCTAATGTGAACAGGGAAGGACAAAGCTGCTTCCCAAGACCTGCAGTCCTGCAGGTTTTGGATGTTTCCTGCTACACCCAAGAACTTTAGAGAAAGTTGCTCATGAGTTCCATTACACTTTTGTGAAAAGGCTCATTCTGCAGAAACATCCATTTTTCTGTCCCTAGCCTTTAGAGAAATATTACTCTTGGACAGGTGTTGTGTCTACATGTGTTCGCCTGCCAGAAACTGATTTAAAAGCAGCAGCCTTTTCACCCAGTTTCCCTCTGTGTTGCCGTCTGCAGCTGCTGCTCTAAACATCAAACCCACGTAACTCTCAATTTCACGTGACATCATAGCCACGCTGACACGAAACTGTGCTGTTGTGAAGTGTTAGTGGTTCAACTGATTAATAACCGGGGCAGACGATGAGATGAGTTGTAACGATTGTCAGGGATGTTGCTGATTTACTGTTCTGGCCGCGTGTTGCCTTTTGACATCCAGTTAATATGATTTATGTATTTAGTCATAAGTAAAATGTCATTTCAACAGATGTTCAGTACTGTGAAGTGGGTTAAGCTAAAATAGACTTCATATTTGCTTGCTATGAACTGAAACACTCATGTAATTGTCAATTAAAAGAAAAAAAAAACTTTTAAATACTGCACTTTAAATATGCAGGTGTGGGGGGGGGCTCATCTGGACCCTTCACTTGGGGCCTCACTTTGTATGGGGGCGGTGCTGGTGAGGACTTCCTCATCCAGTCTAAGTCCAGGCTTAAGACTTATCTTTTTTTTATTGGCTTTTAACACTTCATATGCCAACTGCCAGTCGTACCAGCTGCCGAGGTTTTTGGCGTCTGGTATTTTTAGGGGGTTTTTAACATCTCGTCATCTCGGCCTCTATTGTGCAAATGCATCCAGGAACACACAGCATGGTCTTGCAGAGTCCAGCCATAATCAGCGTGTCATACATGTATTCAGCTGGAGTCATAATGATCCTGCACTCTTTCAGATCAGATGTGTCGGCGTCTCACATTTCTACATCAGATAACACGTGTCCACACTGTCAGCTGTTTACTGTTGGAGCACGTGGAGACCTTCCATGCTTGAGATCGCTCTAAAAAGCCCAAATAAAACAGATTTATAATAAAACCATCAAAACCATCTTATTTTATCAGACTTTTCTAAAGTAAACTGAGTGATTTCAAACACACTGGCACAGCAGTCTTTATGCATGCAGTCTTCGATTTGTTTTTAATTCACCCGTTTTGACATACAAATACCACCCCCACCCCCCCCGCCCCTCCCCAAGCAAATACAAATACTCAATGCTTTGCACACCAGTAATGTAAATATTATAGATATTACATAAAAAAATGTACAGTAACTTATTCTAATTGTGTTTTAGTTAGTTATATGTTAGTTATATGAAGAGTCCACTTGCAGAGACAGATGCACACCATTTAGAAAAAAATGGACTGAACTGCTTTTGCAAATAAACTCTTTATATGTATGTATATATATATATATATATATATATATACACATCCATGCTGTTGAGTACACACTGAGGTGAAATGGGGACGTGGCTGCAACATGCAGATTGCCTGATTTGTTAACAATGGGGAGTGAATGGGCCAGTTTAATTATGGCATTGGTGGGTGAGGGGGTGGAGGTGGTTGGGGTGGTGGTGCTGTGGGGGAAAATCAGAAAATTTTGAGGAAGACAGGTGTTTAATAAATTCAGAGGCTAGTCTGATCTTCGTTGGACTGTTAGACTGATGCAAATAAAACTGCTCTTATTGTGTTTTTTTTTTGGGGGGGGGGGGGGGGGGTGTGATCTTTTTTGGGTTTTTTTGTTATACTGTTAAGATCCCTGAGGGGAAATTAGGGCTCTGCATTTTACCATCTCTGTACGGTGGTACCAGAGGGCGGTGGGCTGCTGCTTGGGGCGCCCGGGGAGCAGTTGGTGGGGGTTGGGGACCTTGCTCAGGGGTCCACAGTGGTTCACCTGAGTGTCGTGTCGGGGACTCGAACCCGGGTCCTCCTTGCCAAAGCCCACAACGCTGCCACTGGGCTACCCACTCCCCCTTTATTGTTTTATTGCTTTATGCGTTTTTGTTTATTGCTTTGTTGTTTTGTGTTGTTGGGTTTATGTCGTGAAGCAGATTGGTCAACAGTTGTTTTTAATTGTGCTATAGAAATAAATTTGAATAGAACTGAATTGAAGAACGGGGCACAATAACTCTCTGGTTCACAGACTCGATCATCAGTGCTGGGGGGGAATGCCGGGGCTGTAAAGTGTAAAAGATTTATTCCTGCAAATGACCTGAAATCTGAAACGAAGGTACCTGAACACATGAAATCAATCTGATGAGGCAAAACATGAAACTCTTGGGTTCACGCCGTCTGGAAAGCATGAAAGTCAAAGGAAATACAAGCATCACCGAGGCTGTGTGAATCTGTCTGACTCTGGCTCGTGTTTGCGTTCGATTCGAGTCTCCTGATTGGCCGAACGGGGAGGTGAGGTCCGTGTATGAAGATCAGAAAGAACCGACGCCTTCAGATTCTTCTAGATGCAAATAATGAGAAAATATTCACATTTAAAGGCAAAACAACCCCTGATCCTCTCACACACACCTGTATGCTGCAGCATGTGTGTGTGTGTGCGTGTGTGTGTGTGTATCAGGACGTTTGGACAACATTTCTTTAATGAGGTCTCTTTCTGAAAAACACACTTGTAGGAACGTTGCACACATGTTCACTGCAACACGGAGCAGCTGGACCAGAATAGAAACGGCCCCCGGCACCGCAGCACACGGCATGTCACACACAATCGCAGCCTCCGTGATAATGTGTGTGTGTGTGTGTGTGTGTGTGTGTGATCGCCTGTTTCTCCATTCGTCCAGGTGTCCTTACCTGGGGGAGATGTCACAGCCCTGCTGCATGAAGGCCCCCAGAGAGAACCAGAGAGAGTTGAAGATGCCGAAATCGTTGGTGTACTCTGGGTTCTCCTTGTCCTTCTGCTGGTTCTGGTTCTGGTTCTGGGACGGAGACAAGCCTGATGGAAGGAAACACAAGTCCAGTTTCCCACACAGCAGCAGTTACCATGAGGAAGAGGACGGTGAGGAGGTACCTTGGGAATGAGCCAGTTCAGAGGATGAAGTGGGCGGAGCTCGTCGGGAAGAGGGGACGGTTTCGTCTTCATCGTCGGAGTCTTCACCCTTCCACTCATACGGACTGAAACGGCTCACCTGGAACAAGAACGCGTTCATGTCGGCAGGAATTTCTGCTCAGATTTCACTTTAATTCATGTTTATAGCCCCAAAAATATTTTACGTTTTAATTCTGAGGTTTTATGTATCAGTACGAGGGATGTATCCAACATATTTCCTGATAATACCGGTAGTTTATGGTACTTTTTCATAGACAGCGATACTGTTTGTCCATTAAAAGAAAATCCCATAACTGTCCAATTTGCATTTATATCTTTAGGAAAATATTGGATATAAGTAAAACTTGAGAACAGAAGTACAGGAAAGAAATACTTTTAAAACAATAATAAACTATATTGATAAAGAAGGTAAAATTATATATATATAGATGCCTCTCTGTAAAATCTGTAATATTCCAAGAGGGAGTGTCGGCCGGCCGATAGACCCAACATATCAGTCGAAAGTATCGGCCAGCCGATGTATCGGCTGGTCCTTAATCTGTAATTATTATCATGACATCATCATCATTCTCATTCTTATCATTTGCAGCCCCCCCCTCACCAGGAAGAGCACCACGCTGACTCCGATGTAAGCGAAGACGATGCACATCCAGATCTCGTAGGCCAGCGGGTCGAGGAAGGAGAAGACCCCCGGCTTGGACTTGGTGGGCTTCTTGATCATGATGGAGATTCCCAGAGACATGAAGGGCTTGGTGAAGTCGATGACCTGCTCCCGCACCAGCGTGATGGTCAGCGGGGCGACCGCGATGTCGGCCTTCTGCGGGGGGAGGGAGAGGAGCAGAGACGAAGCTCAGCAGACAGGTGCACTGACTCAGAGGAGCAACATCTGGAAGCTGTCACTCTTCATCAGGCCAGGAGGCTCAGGCGCACGCGTCCTCCACTTTTCTGTACTTGACCTAACTCGCAACAACACATTCATGGTCAAACTGAAACATCATGCTCACACATTCCTTACAAATATACCATATTCCAGATGTTTGCATCCTTTCTTATTCTGCAGATTTAAAGACCAAAATTAAACCAGACATGTTTTCATCTGCTTGTTTTAACCAGTTTTACATGCAGAACTTCAGATTTATATGGAGACATCTTCCAAAAAAGATGAGTAGATCTGATCTAATACCATGAAGAAAACTCATTTATTTTGATTTAGTCTTGCATGCAGTCACATGTGGATTAATCCTGACAAACTTCCTTCTTTTTGTCTCTTAGAAACGACCGATTGGCTATTGATTGAAGTTACTGATCATGTTTTAAACATGAAAATAAAACTGAGTAAATGAACTGTAAAAACTCAAATCTGACCAAGTTTTTTTTTCTCATTTCTAGTCAAAATATCTCATCACACTCAAAATAAGATAAAATTACCTAAAGAGAAACATTTCAGTGAGATTAAGGAACTTGTTTTAAGACAAATGCATCTTATTTCAAGAAATCTCAAGAAAATTTTGCTTGTTCTATTGGCAGAATTTTTGCTTATCAAAAAAAAAAAAAATCCTGGTCATTCTTAAAACAGATAAATAATAAAAAGTTTGTTTGCTTTAATAAAAAGAAAAATTCCGCCAACAGAACAAGCAAAATTTTCTTGATAAAATTTCTTGAAATAAGATGCATCGCCTTAAAACAAGATCTTATAACTCGCTGAAATGTTTCTCTGTTAGTAGTTTTGTCTTATTTTGAATGTGATTAAATATTTTGACTAGAAATTAGAAAAATGTACCTGCTAAGATTTGAGTTTTTGCAGTGTGAGTGTTTGGTGGATAAAAAATTATTGTAACAAAGCTTCTCGGCCGGCTTGTAAAGCACTTTAGAAAGTCGACTTTAACTTTAAATCCCGTGTTGGAAAGTCTGCTTATTTTCTTTTAAATTTGGAGGGAAAATGTCATGATAAAATATAATGTCATGTGTGGGATGAGCGGCAGAGTTATATGTGTCTGCTGGTTGGTGCATTTAATCTGGATGATAACGGCAGCACCAGCCCTCCTTTCTTATGCTGGTCGCCAGCATGATGCCGTTACAGCTGATTGGACGTTACAGAAAACACACGATTGCAGTGATTATTGTCTCAAAGTGTAGCTCAATAAAATTTTAGCTTCATCATGTTTGTTTACTGGTTTTATTTTTTGTGTTTTTTTATTTATATTTCTTTCAAACCACAATACAAAATCAATGTCATGATTTTCATAGAATTTTTATTTATTATCTCTTTTGTCAATTTCATCTTATCTCACTGGCAGCTGATTTTTGAATAATTTTGAGGACGACTGTATACCACTTTTTAATGGACACCCTACAGCCAATCAGAATTGAGTATTCACCCTCACCAGGGTATAACTCACTTTAAAACCCCTTCATCTAAATGGAAACCAGCACATCGGCAGATGTTAATATGGAAATAAACACGCTTTCCATGTTAGATTTAAAAATAATCCATCAAATCATTCATTTTCTGATTTTCTGACTCATTTTAGAACAATTTGAAAAGATTAATTCTTTTTATGAGCATTTTTTTTTTGTCTCAACTGATAACTGAAATTCTTTATTAAAGGGACAGTGTGTAACTTTGGCCACTAGGGGCACTAAACCTGTCCCTTATCACAGGCCACACAACTGTTGCAACAATAAACAGTCTCTATCCGTGTTTAGGAATCATATTTACAGACCACTTTGATCAGCTGATAGTGAAGTCATAAAGGTCCAGGTCACATGATCCAATAAGAGATGGATCCGCTCCTGGAAAGTTACCATGTCTGGTTTTGGAGGAGGGCAGCCCCCTCAGAGCACCCACATGCATCAAATGCTGTATATTAATCGCAGAAATCATGTATTATTACTGACATTAAGCTGATGTTTGGGACAAAAGTTACACGATGTACCTTTAAGTAAACTTAAAAGTATTCTGTTTTACTGTAAACATGTAGAGAAGCTGGAAACCGTCATGGCTGCCCTCACTGGTCCTGTGAATCTGATCTAAACTAGGACACATGAGTGTAAATGAGAGGTTGTGTAGGACTCAGGACCAGATGTCCCACTCACCCCGTACACCAGTTCTCCCACCATGCCGTTCCACATCTTGGTTTCGGGTTCTCTGGCGCCATACTTGCCGTCGCCCACCAGCTCCAGCCGGTACGTGAAGCCCACGTGTTTGGCTATCTCAGAGGCCAGTTCAGCGCAGTAGCCTTCGTATTTATCATTCCCCACCAGCTGCTCGTGGTTCTTCTTCAGCATCATGTAGGGGGCTTCCTGTGAGGGGGGGCAGGTGGAGACGGGTGGGGCTGCATCACTGATGACTGTTTCTGAAGCACGACAATCATGATTGGACAGAAAAGTAAAGTGTCTGGATGAAGGATTACTGGGAGATGGGATCGGCGATATGTCATCGTGTTTGATATATCGTAAAAAAAAAATCCCGGTGGTGATTATTTGTCATCTCACGATAAAAACGAAAAATGTATTTACATTTCTCAGCTTGCGTTAGAGTTATTATGTTATATTATTATTTATAAATTAATAATAATACAATAATATTGTATTAATACAGTATAATATATATTATATTAATATTATTCACGTAATATATATTTGTATTGACATTATATGAATAACATATTATTATTATTATTATTACTACATTATAGTTATTTATGTTTTGGGGTTTTTTTTTGCACTGTTTGAATAAACGCCAAATTTGTTCTCATATTTCTGACTTATAGTTTTGCAGTACATGTGTACTATTTGAAATTAATTGATGTAGTTTAGTGGCTCGAGTATTATTTTAGGGCTCTTAAGACAGAATGTAGTGATAGATTTATAATACAAACAATTTGGCTGATAATTTTTTGTCAATTATTGTTACTGTGATGAAAACCAGAAATAATGGGGATATATTTTTCAGTCCATCGCCCATTCCTACTCGGAGATGCTCGTGTGATTGGCCTGAGTGAGGGGGAGGAGGACACCGCATGCTGCAGACTTAGCAGAAAGTTCAAAATGAAACTCAGAAGTAGGTTTTCATGGGTCAGATGAAACAGGAACAAACCAAACCCAGTAAATCTACTGGGTTCCACTAGTGTGGATTGGAATTTGCAGATTGAGCCGCTGGATGTCAGGACATCTTACACATCAAGGTTTAATCATAGCCGTTCTTCCTATTTTGAGAAGGTCCCACCTGCAGCTCGCAGGACGAGGTGGAGTTGAATAATAGGCGGGGTTCAATGTCCGATTCCGCTCACATTCTGAGTCATTAGGCGCATTCGCACAGAGAGGTTCTAGGAAGGCAGTTCCTATAACTACTAGTCTGGAGTTTAGTTATAAGAACTACCCTTCCCCATCAGTTTGCATTCACACATGAGGGAGGACCTTGACAGGGACCACGTGTGATGCAGTCGTCTGCGACATCTCTTTTACATTTCCGAGGTAAAAGACGGGTACGCATGTCTGAATGCAAGAGTTATAAAGGAAAGAGTTCGCAATATTACCGCTTTCCAGTGCAAGTCTGAAAGGTCATAACACTGAACTCCAGTTCAGCCTTTGCCTGGGTCTGCGTTTGTGATTGGTTTGGCAGAAGGAGTGACTGTTGTATCAGTTGTATCATGGAACCCAATAGGTTACAGCGGAAAACTGTGCTTCTGTATTGAACTTTTATTGACCCTCTTTTTTTCTATTGAAAAAAACTAGTATCAATCAATATGTATAACAATATTGAATTTTCATCCAGCCTTAATCAGCACGCTTCACATATGCCAGACGGGGAGGGTGTCATGGTAGTACATGTAAAATCGGTTAAGTGACTGCAATTATTGATTATTGTCCATCTAATGATGGCTTTATTCATAAATTGCCACATTGGTGTCACGTGTTGTTCTCACTGATAGAAAAGAATGAGTTTATTTAAATAATTAAATAAACTATTTAATTTAAAATAATATTTAGTTAAAACAGTACAGTGCAAGTTCCAGCTTTTTACCAGGTGTTTGCCCACTCTGGTGACAAGTGGAAGTGATGCCGATGTCGTGCACATGCATGAGCTGCTTCGACTGCGTTGGTCTCTAATTTTTTTTTTTATTAAAGGTTGAATATGGAATACGGACAGAACAGCGACATCACGTGTGTTTAGGTTGTAGTTGCAATGGCAGAAAAACAACTCCAGCCGCTGGGATGCCAGGCTCACTGCCGATACCCAAGTGACCGACAGCCTGCAGCATGTTTAACAAGTAACGCAGAGGAGTTTATAACTGACAGCTAACGTTAGCCATGTTAGCAAACAAGCTAGCTTACCGATCCAGCAGGAAAGTCGCCATTTCAGTGTTTTACTCCGTGGAAAACGTTTATGTGGGTCCATTTAGTGAAGTCTTCACCTAAATTTACTCCAGGTTTTGCTCTTCTCAGGTCACTCCTCCTCAGAAACAGATAACAATATCTCCAGGGCTCTAAAGCAGCTGCTTCACTCGTCATCTCCACGGTTTTCCCCTGTACAAGCCTGACTATGACCGAAATATTGTTTCCACACAGAGATCGTATATGGCAACCCGCAATGGCGGCGTGTATTGGCTTATAGACGTAAATAAAATGCCTTTATCGAACCCGTAAAAAATTATTTTATAATTATTTTTAGGCTAAATATAATTTTTCTGGGAAATGTTGTACTTTCATTCTGTACACCCCCAAACGACCTGTGGAGGTATTATTTTTGAAAAAATATAGCTTTTAACAAAAATGTTCCATATTCAACCTTTAACACAATTACTTACAAAATGTTTATGGTGCTTGGTACACATCCATAACGGTAACAACAGGCTAACGCTAGCTTGTAGTTCAAATATCTAAATTCACAGGCTGAGACCACGATTACCTTATAAAATTACTGCATCAACTAAATTTAACAAGTGGCCAGAGTGTTTCTCTTCCCCAGGAACAGTCATATGGCTGCCATACTGCTACATTTACATGCTAAAAACTTAGCATTGCAATATTATGCATCCTTGTTTCCGTCATACATCACATTTATCTTGTTAGTGAGAAGAAAGATTTAAGATTCACCCTTAAAATTGCTGCATTTGGTTCACAACTCACGAGCATATTTTCGTGTTGACCCTTGGAGGTAAAAAAATTTGGGGCACCCCTGTTTTCAATGTTTCTGCCCCACCCCCCATAAGCTGCATCACACGCTCCCAGTCTTACCAGTATGGTGGTGACTACGTAGGTTCTGTTTAACAGGCCGAAGAACTCCTCCTGCATGGGCTTGTAGACGGCGGTGTTCACGTAGCCCTGCTTCTCGTTCCAGTAGCCGATCTGGAAATCCAGCACACCGCAGGTTTCAGTCTTTAGAAGACGCTTCACGCAAACTTTTAAGCATGAAGAAAAGTGGCAATAATTCATGGTTTAATGATAAAGCAGCCAAACATGAGCTTCTAAATAAATAAACTTTGTGTGAAAGACCAAGCTGCATTAAGATTAAGATCTCTCTGTACTTGGCCGCATTCATCTTTCCTTCAACTGCAACCAGTCGTCCTGTCCCTGCAGCTGAAAAACACCCCCATAGCATGATGCTGCCACCATCATGCTTCACTGTTGGGATGGTATTGGGCAGGTGATGAGCAGTGCCTGGTTTTCTCCACACATACCGCTTAGAATTAACTCCAAAAAGTTCAATCTTGGTCTCATCAGACCAGAGAATCTTATTTCTCACAGTCTGGGAGTCCTTCATGTGTTTTTGGCAAACTCTATGCGGGCTTTCATATGTCTGCACTGAGGAGAGGCTTCCATCAGACCACTCTGCCATAAAGCCCCGACTGGTGGAGGCTGCAGTGATAGTTGACTTTGTGGAACTTTCTCCATCTCCCTACTGCATCTCTGGAGCTCAGCCACAGTGATCTTTGGGTTCTTCTTTACCTCTCTCACCAAGGCTCCTCCCACCATTTTCAGTTTGGCTGGACGGCCGGGTCTAGGAAGAGTTCTGGTCGTCCCAAACTTCTTCCATTTAAGGACTATGGAGGCCACCGTGCTCTTAGGAACCTTTAGTGCTGCAGAAACTCTTTTGTAACCTTGTCCAGATCTGTGCCTCACCACAATTCTGTCTCTGAGCTCCTTGGACAGTTCCTTCCACCTCATGATCCTCATTTGCTTTGACATGCACTGTGAGCTGGAAGGTCTGATATAGACAGGTGTGTGTCTTTCCTAATCAAGTCCAATCAGTTCAATTAAACACAGCTGGACTCCAATGAAGAAGTAGAACCATCTCAAGGAGGATCAGAAGAAATGGACAGCAGATGAGCTAAATATGAGTGGGTCTAAAATTTTGTCAGTTGCCTGATACCCATTTCACACTGGATCTGTGTGCAGTGTGTTCGGGCTGCATTCCGGCTTCATTTCAGCTTTGTTTCAGCTGCTTTCTGGCTGCGTTCTGGCTTCGTTCTGACCTCCGCAGAGCATCGACTCGCACCGGAAGCGTGTCAGACATGGAGCGCCACGGATGCGGTCCTTGGTGGATCACGTGATAACTATGGAGGGCTGGATAAATGTCCAGCGGTCCATGTTTAAAAAATACACAAGACCTTCTGATTAACTTCTGAGCTGATGTCATCGGTAATGATGTCATGGCCCCAGTTACGTGATGGTTTTTTAATACAGAATTAATTAAAGGTAGTTGACATGATATTTTAGTGTTGCATCTGGAATAAAGCACCATGAGATGTGCCTGAAACTGGACCCTTCCAGCCGAGTTCGCTGCTGTTATGTGATCATACACAACCAGAACGTGATGTCTGATCTTAATCAGCCCCTGCTCTCCCAGTCAGCTTTTATCTCCCAGCCCTTCATTTCCTGTCTCCACATAAAGTGCGGTAACTCGTGTCCATGTGCTGTTTTTCCTTAAAGGTTCTGCTTGTGTAACAGCGGCCAGAACAGAAAGACAATTACACAACATGAATATAAACCATCATTTTCTCTTTCTGCTTGGCTGCTTTTCCAACAAGAACTTCTTCTGAACAAAAGCATCTGCCTTTAGTTTTCCCTCTCTGCCTTTCTTCCTCCCAAAACATTTCCTGGCCTCAGTTTTTGCCCAAAAAATGACAAAGTAAGCATAACTGCATTTTCTGTAAGAGCGACGAGTGGCTCTGTTGTCATGTGGTGTTTGATGAAGCTCAATAGAAAGCTGAGAGTCAGCAAGTTTTCATCTTGATTATCAGCGTTAATCAGAGAAGAGGGAGCTAATTACTGGAAGGAGCTGATGTAGAGAAACCTGCCGGCTCTGCAGAGCGCGGCTCTGACCAAACACCTGAAAACCTGCCGGCTCTGCAGAGCGCGGCTCCAACCAAACACCTGAAAACCTGCCGGCTCTGCAGAGCGCGGCTCCAACCAAACACCTGAAAACCTGCCGGCTCTGCAGAGCGCGGCTCCGACCAAACACCTGAAAACCTGCCGGCTCTGCAGAGCGCGGCTCCAACCAAACACCTGAAAACCTGCCGGCTCTGCAGAGCGCGGCTCCAACCAAACACCTGAAAACCTGCCGGCTCCGCAGAGCGCGGCTCCAACCAAACACCTGAAAACCTGCCGGCTCTGCAGAGCGCGGCTCCAACCAAACACCTGAAAACCTGCCGGCTCTGCAGAGCGCGGCTCCAACCAAACACCTGAAAACCTGCCGGCTCTGCAGAGCGCGGCTCTGACCAAACACCTGAAAACCTGCCGGCTCTGCAGAGCGCGGCTCCAACCAAACACCTGAAAACCTGCCGGCTCCGCAGAGCGCGGCTCCAACCAAACACCTGAAAACCTGCCGGCTCTGCAGAGCGCGGCTCCAACCAAACACCTGAAAACCTGCCGGCTCCGCAGAGCGCGGCTCCAACCAAACACCTGAAAACCTGCCGGCTCCGCAGAGCGCGGCTCCAACCAAACACCTGAAAACCTGCCGGCTCCGCAGAGCGCGGCTCCGACCAAACACCTGAAAACCTGCCGGCTCTGCAGAGCGCGGCTCCGACCAAACACCTGAAAACCTGCCGGCTCTGCAGAGCGCGGCTCCAACCAAACACCTGAAAACCTGCCGGCTCTGCAGAGCGCGGCTCCAACCAAACACCTGAAAACCTGCCGGCTCTGCAGAGCGCGGCTCCAACCAAACACCTGAAAACCTGCCGGCTCTGCAGAGCGCGGCTCCAACCAAACACCTGCCAGAGCTCCTGGAAGTTAACAGAAAACAAGCAGCAGCACCTTCCTGGGTCCGACGTGGCTGAGTTCCATCACAGTCAGGGTGTAATTGGTGCGATGTCCTCGTTCATCGAACTGGACATGACCCGTCAGCCCCTCCAGACGCACCTGCACACACAACAAATAATAGCCGGTGATGCTCTGGTGTATCACCTGGAAGTGTTCCTGCAGAGCCACCGTGTATCCGTCCATGTTTAGCATCTTTTAAAGGAGCTGTATCAGCGTTTCAAATGTTCCAGAAGTTGACTACAGGCATATATAAGCTAAATATGTTCCCCTTGCCACTGTAGAAACTAATTTGGAGTGTTTTTTTCAATCTGGACCTTATTTCTAGGAGTTTATACTTGCATTTACTCACCGGTAAAATTTCTTTATCACTTTGACTCCAGCAGAAGATATTATGTTGAGTTGCCCTCCGGTGTGCTTCCATATAATGGCAGAAACTTAGCAGCCTCTGTAAGGCATTACTTGCAGCAAAATTTATTTATTTCACTACTACTTTAAGTAGAATGAATAAACGAATGAATACTATTGTCCTGCGAGTTCAGAGGTTCAAAGTTTTCAGTTTGGTGGTGTCTGGGTAGCGAGCTGCTTTTTTAGCTGTACTGCGGCGCGCGCCAATCAGGGTGAACACGGCCTGTAAAGTGTTGAGAAAACCTCCCAATAGCTAATGGAGGGTTAATTTTGAACTCACAGGACACTAGTACTCGTCCATTTGTTCATTCTATTTAAAGCATTGATGAAATGAAGGAGTTTTGCTCCAGATAATGCCTTTTGAGAGGCTGCACCGTTTCTGCCATTATACTGGATGTACGCTGAACGGCGACTCAACGTAATATCTTCCAAAGGAGTCAAAAGTGATAGGAAATTTTACCAGTGAGTAAATGGATGCACAAACTCCCAGAAATAAGGTCCAGGTTGACAAAAAGAAAGTTATCCTTTAAATATCAGCTTTTTTAGGCAACTAATTTCCAACACGAAAGTAAAACGTTAGAGATGCACCGATCGATCGGCAACAGATCGCAATTGGCTGATAGTGCCCCTATCGGTTTTGATCGGAGTTCTCAAAATTAATCAAAGCAAGCCGATCGGATGACGTTTACGGTAACTACAGCGTTTGGCGTTTTACATGCCTGACGCGCATCAAGTGTGCGGGAAATACAGAGGAGACTCCGATCAATCTCTTTGCTCCACAGAGACAGTGGAGGATAAACTATGATCTGCATCCAGTCCCGGTTTCCAAACGGCGGGTTGATGATCTGGTGTCCCAACGGGATTTAATGGGCTTATAAAGACGTCCCGATGCAGGACTGCAGGTTGTTAAACTGGGCCGGTCGGACGAAAGCTGCGCCATCGTCTGCGCGCAGCTCATGGAGTAAACGGTGAAACTCACCAAACTCAGAACACCTCTGAACAATCTGATGAATCCACACACGGCACAGAAAAGCTCGACAACGCTGTTGTCTGGCCTCGTGGAGCAAATGAAGCCAAGCAGCTGCTCAGTTTCATCCACCATTATACAGAGACACAGACAAGGAAAAACAACCGAGTTCATACACCACCACGCTCAGACGCTCTTGACGCGCAAGGCTCTGCCCTTCATGCTGCTTAATCAGAAGAAAGCTCATCAATAAAATCATAATTTTATCATACTGTATCATTTAGGCTACAGCATGTTTATGCTACACTTAGAGCTTTTTTGTTTTGTTTTCTTTAGAAAAGCTGCAGTATCACCTCCAAGTTTATGTCCAGAGATTATGTTGCAGTTGCACATAGGTCGCTGTTCTTACTCTCATTTGTTTAACATTTACTTGATTTTTCCACTAAAAGCTTGTAGGTAAACTCTAAACAGTGTCTCTGAGAAAGAGCCTCTAGAGAGTGAAATGTTTATTATAGTGCACATGCTGTGTGTTATGTACATAATCTGTTTTTTATTTTAAGATTTAATTCTTTTTTCCACAGGAAAAAATGAGTTTATACAGTAGTTTACAACTTGTACCAACTCTAAGAGAGTGAAATGTTTACTGGTGTCTGTGTTGGTGTGCTGCACATGTTGTGTGTTGTACACATAATTATTGCCACAAGTAAGCTTAAGCTAGTAAGCTACACGTAAACTGACTCCAAGAGAGTGAAATATTGCAGATTGCCTGCAATAAAACAGGTCAATTCATGATAATTTCCCATCTCCTCATTGTTATACTTAATAACATAATGTTTATGTACATGAGACAACAATATTGGAGAATTTATGGATCTGGTGCTGTGATCAGTGGGGGGATCGGCAGATACTGGTTTTGGTGATCAGCCCCCAAAATCCTGATCGGTGCATCACTATAAAACTGATTGCACTGAACCACCAAAGCTCTCGACCAATCTCAACATGTTTTAAGTCCATTTCATGACGTCGCCCCGGAACAGACACGGATTCTGAAGGGTCACAGATTTAGTTTTAACAACGGTTTCGTCACTAACATGGGACGTTGTAAACATTGATGGATAATCAGACTCCGATCGACAGAATAAAATAGAGCAGCCTGTTATGGAGCTGTGTGCACTCGACCCAGAGTCTGATATAGATTTTGAAGTACACGCAGTACCACAGAGGCCCTGACAAGTAAGTAAATTAGCTAACAAGTCATAGGCTAACAGTTAGCATTAAGCTAAAAGATCTTTTCACTCACTGGTGGTGTTGTCTGTCTGTGAGGTGTTTTTATGGTGGGAACTGCGTCAGGTTTCAGAAGTAATCCCAAGAAAAAAATAAAAAAAATTGGAACTGCCCGAGATTCATGAAGTTGTCAGGAATGAAGTTCACACACAAAGTTGAGTTTTTTTGCTCCTGAAGATAAAATCTAAACACTTCTGGCAAGTCAATTCATTGTCCAGTACCAATTACATTCTTAAAAGCTCTTTAAAGTCCGGTTCATGATACGGCTCCTTTAAAATCCTGATATTTCATGATCTGTTGACATCATACTTCATACTTTCACTGAGGCTGATTAAGGACAAGTGTTTGTATCCAGGTGCTTGTGTACCTGCTGCAGGGCCCTCTGGATGTCGATGCCTTGTCCCCAGGGTGCAGGTGGGTTGGCCAGACACTCCCCTGCGTTGCCACGGCGAGAGATGTCAATCCGCTGATGCCGCAGGTTCTGGAAAGCCTTCGCCATGACGTTGACGCCGTCGTAGGTCAGAGCTCCTGTGTACTGCAGGGTCAGAGATGAGACGGGGGTCAAAATCCAACCAACAAAACCGAGCAAGGAGCTTAAAGAGCAGGTTTTATGTGGATTTCTCTTATTTGAACAAGTTTTATCCATGCGTTTCATTTTGCCCTGATCTTTGTTTCATGTTTGCTGAGACATGTTCACTCTTTCTAAGGGCTCCACAGATCTAAATGTGTCAAAGTGAAAAAGTTGTTTTTAATATATCAGTTAATTAATGACCTTTTCCTCAACCATCTTTACAACTTCTGTTTAGTTTTCTGCTCTTTGATCTCAGACTTTGATGATAAACACAGTCTATAGATGCCAAATAAATCCAAAGTTCAGAACTCTGACACATTATTGTTCAAAAGTCCTCCTTCGGCCCTCATATCTGAAACCATGTCAGACCATGGCAGCTTAGAAGTTATGGGGGTCTACATTAATAGTTTGCCAGCTTTCTGAAGGTCCTTCAGGATCAATCTCGAGACAATTTCTGATTTTTTATAATTTCCAACCCAGTTCTGGTACCAGACCATCAAGGGAACATAATTCTGACTTATGAATCATTCATTTTCAAAAAAAAGTCTCAGACCTAAAAACCACACATCAAGCCAGAAATCTAAAGAATCGTGATGGACTAAGACCTAAAAACCACCAACCAGGCAAGAAGTCTGGTGCTATGCAATGGGCTCACACCTAAGAACCACCAACCAAACCAGAAATCTGGCTGTCGCGATGGTCTCAGACCTAAAAACCAACAACCAGGCCAGAAATCTGTCTGTAGGGACAGTCTCAGACCTAAAAAACCGCCAACCAGGCCAGAAATCTCGGCATAGTGATGGACCAGGACCAAAAATAAAACAACCAGGCCTGAAGTCTGGCTGTAGAGATGGACTCAGACCTAAACTGTGAAAACCACTTTAAGGTAATCAGTAAATCACCCGACTATCACCTTCAGAACATCTCAAAGATCAAGGATCTGATGTCTCAGCAGGACCTGGAAAAACTAGTCCATCATTCACCTTCAGTCGGCTGATTATTGAAACAGTGTCTTTACTGGTCTACCAAGAAACCAGTTAGACTGCTGCAGCTCAATCAGAACTCTGAAGGTGATGCTAATTGGTTGGTTTTGTGCTTTAACTTCCTTTGAAATCAGCTGATCACAGCTACATCTTTCCTCATCATGTCACATGATCTCCAGATTCCTTAACACACTGAATGACTAACACCACACCTGGAAACTTCTACAAGAGTCACAACTTCAGGGTTCCTCACAGATCTCATGACCAGCGAAAGCAAGCGGACAGTTTGGAAAAGAAGCTTGTTTCATTGGGCTCTACATTCTGGATCAGTCACTTCATTGTGTACTCTGTAATGGAGCTCAGGGGGTTATAGACCCTAAAACTGTGCAAATAGTTCCTCACAAGGAGCAGAGTTTAGTTTTCTGGAGGAAAATCTGCAATTCTGAGGGGTTCACCTCCGCATGACAGCATTTTTATTCATAATTATGCAGAATTTTACCAGGAGTAGCAGAGTGTGCACGTGTGTGTACTCGTACAGGCAACACCGAAGACCATTTCGCGTGTTTAACCAACAAAGTGAGGTCTTCACAAAAAAAAAAGGAAAAAAAAGAAGAAAGAAAGACCCCTCGTTGAGGTTTAAGATTTGGTTCCAGAGTCTAGGTTACAATAAGGTTTTGGTTAGGGTTAGGCAATCGGTTATGATGGTTAGGGTAAGGGTAAGGAGTTAGGGAATGCATGATGTCAAAAAATGTCCTCACAGAGATGAAAGTACAAGGATGTGTGTGTGTGTGTGTGTGTGTGTGTGTACCTTTAACTTCTTGCGGGTCAGTTTGAGGTCTTTGCTGTCGAAGTCCAGCCAGTCCTGGTTGATCTTCATCACAGCTGGATCAGACCGGTTGATCAGCTGGAAGCCCGTCACGTTAGGTCCAAGTTTCTGAAACTCTGTGACATTCAGGTCCATGAAGCCCTGACACACACAAACACACACAGATCTTTGATTTAAAAATGTCCTTTAATAACCCACCCCAATTAAACCCCCCTCACCACCACCACCTAAAAGGGCAGAATTATTCCTCCACCCTCATCCAAACTACATACAACTCCCTTTATGGCCCCCACACACTTGAAACTATCTGTCGTCCTAAAATACAAATGTTCGATCTTAAGCTGAGATTTCATCAGACCCAACATAAAACATTGTTTCACATCGACGCAATAGATTCACCACCACGTTTCCGTGGTAACCATACAGCAAGTTCAGCAGTGGCAAAAAGATCATTCAACAGTTGGCAGATGAGTTTCTTTTTAACAGAATAATTAGGACCAAGCACAAACTAGGGGGAGGAGAAAACCTCCCCCAGCCTGAGACACCATGATCAAACCATCAAACGTCTCCCTCAGGCGTCATCAGTGAACCACCAGGAGGGGAAGAGTTTCATACAATCCCAGAAACATGACACTAGATCAGCACAGTCCCTTTCTGATCCTGAACTGTTTCTGACTCATTGACGCAACACTTACGTTCGTTATGTACTCGCATGGAGCTGTTGCTGCCCTGCGGTATCCCAATCCCGGCAAGGTTTGACACCAAACAGCGCCTGTTATTTCTTGGTTAAGTTTGTCAATCGATATCCAGCTAACATCGGTCGATACTGATATCGGCTAGTCTCCATGTCATATTGGTCGATGCCGATATCGGGCCGATAATATTGTGCACAAAAGTGCTTCGATGTTGCACAGATCTTTCTTCTTGGTGTGGAGTTGGGTTTTCTATGGTGTGATTTTATACTGGTGCTATTGGTCTTGGACCACAGTACATCTGGAACTGTACTTTAAGAGTCATATTTCCAGTGAGTCTGTTTCGTTATTCATTGTTCATCCCGGTTCGGGATCCACATGGCCCTGTGCGAAAAAGTGATTGGCCGGACATTCTCCTTCAGGATTTTTGGTAGAAGCAGAATTCATGGTTCCATTTATCGCAGCAAGTCTTCCAGGTCCTGAAGCAGCAAAACAGTCCCAGACCATCACACTACCACCACCATGTTTTACTGTTGCTATGATATTCCTTTTCTGAAATGCCGTGTTACTTTTACGCCAGATGTAATTGGACCTCCACCTTCCAAAAAGTTCAACTTTGTCTCGTCAGTCCACAGAGCATTTTCCCAAAAGTCTTGGGGATCATCAAGATGCTTTCTGGCTAAACTGCGTTGAGTCTTTATGTTCTTTTTGCTCAGCAGTGGTTTTGGTCTTGGAACTCTGCCATGCAGCCATTTTTGCCCCCCAGTCTCTTTCTGATGGTGGAGTCATGAACACTGACCTTAATTGAGGTAAGTGAGGCCTGCAGTTCTTGGATGATGTTCTAGGATCTTTTGTGACCTCTTGAATGAGTCATCGCTTTGCTCTTGGGGAAATTTTGGTCGGCCGGCCCCTCCTGGGAAGGTTCACCACTGTTCCACGTTTTCACCATTTGTGAATAATGGTTCTCACTGTGGTTCTCTGGAGTCCAAATGGCTTTGTAAACTGCTTTAGAAATGGCTTTGTAACCAACTGATAGATCTCAATTACTTTGGTTTCTCATTTGTTCCTGAGTTTCTTTGGATCGCAACATGATGTCTAGCCTTTGGGGATCTTTTGGTCTACCTAACTTTGTCAGGCAGGTCCTATTTAAGTGATTTCTTGACTGAGAACAGGTGTGGCAGTAATCAGGCCTGGGTGTGGCTAGAGAAATTGAACCAAGCTTTCCAAAGATGTGCTAAACCGCAGTTTATTAATGTTTTAACGCAAAAAATTTTAGATTAAAATCTTTTTTTTTTTTTTTTTTTTTTATTTTTTTATTTTTTTTTTATTTTTAATATTATATGGAATACATTCGAAAAATTATTTTATAAAAAGGATATCTTTTTTTCACAAACTTTTTTAAATATTTTGCTTTTTTGGAGATTATTTTTTTTTTTATTTAAATCTTTTCCTTAAGTTCATCCAAAATGTTTATTGACTTAAACCTTAATAAACTGAAGTGAAAGTGAAAATTAGGCTTTTGTACAAGAATATCTATGTGGTTGCAATTATTAGGCTCCGGAGCCGCAGGTTGCAGACCCCTGGTGTGGGCTTTGGCTGTCCATTTGTGTTCAGCACGCCCACATGACCAGCAGTGGTGCATGTCAGTGGGGGTTTTAACGTCCTGCTTGTTTTCTAAAACTTGAGCTCCCTCCTGCAGTAATCACATGAACTGCTGTCCTGTCAGGACACTGGAGATGAAGGAAAAGTGCAGCATCAGTAAATCATAAAATACGTCCAGCTTCTGACTCTTGACCTGCTTCAGGCGTCAGCGTGTAACAAGCAAAGGTCAATGACAAACATTTCATGTAGATACATTTCGCTTCACTGATGATCAAATCTGAAGCTTTAACAGTTTTCTGAGCTGTTTTTTTTTTAAGCATTTCCAACGTGCACGAGTGTGAAAAAAACAAGGAAAGTGAACTTTTACTCACCAGATTTGCCAGGATGTAATGATAGTTCTTCAAGTTTCTCTTCTGAGCAGCAATCTGGGAACGAGAGTCAAAATAAATGATATGCTAATTACATTTTTCTGATGATGCTGATGATAAAAACATCCAACATGCATTCATCACACTCGAGTCTGTGTGTGTGTCCTCTTAAACAGTTGCTAATTGGAAGATTCAGCTCCTCTTTGAGGAATTAATTGCTCATCGTCACTATCAGAAAGAGCTGGAAAGAGAGCAAAAGTGTGTCCTCAGATTTATGTCAACTGATGGATGACAGGAAGGAAGAGAAGAGGAGGAAGAGGAGATGAGAGGAGAAAGAAGGGGAAGGAGGATTGAGAGAGGATAAGAAGAGATGGAGGAGAAAGAAGCAGGTGCTGGCTGCAGGTCCAACTTTGAATCAGCATCGGTTGGTGAACGTTGGCTAATGCAGCTGCTTAGCATCATCGCTTCTGAAACTCCCTCCTCTTCCTCTCTCGCCTCCATCAAACGCTTCCTTCTCGGTCTCTGACAGCAGCTTGACTTCCATTTGTTTTTACTCTACACTGTAAAAAATACCTTTAAAAATGTAACATCCCAGCAGCCAGAAAACACAAAGATAACAGAAAAAACTTTACAGTAAAATACCGTAAAATTCCATAAGAACTAACTTACTAACTTACTTTACTTTTCTGAGATGTTCTGTTTTATTTCAGCTTTTTAACATTAAATAAAAGGTGTTAACATGCATGACATTAAATTTCCTTTATATGTGGTTAAAAGCAAAGCCATTTAATTGTAAGATGTTGCTTTTATTGATTGTTTTTAGTTTTGCAATTTGACACTTTTAAATGTCATCTTAAACACATCTTTAAGAAAGCTTTTTTCTAATGTTTTTACCAACTTTTTTTTATAACTTTTTCTCATAACTATGTAGTACTTTGAGATTGCTTTGAATGTAAAGTGCAATGCAAACAAAAATTATTATTATTATTATTATTATTATTGTTGTTGTGAATATGAGTATAATTATTAGTCGTGGTAGAAGTAGAAGCATTAGTATTACTAATTTTATAGAAGACTGTTTTATCTAGTCAGTATGCAATGTACTTAAATGATGTAAATCACCATTAAAAAATTTTTTTTAAATATATATTTTTTGGCTCCCTGTTAGGAGGTAAATTTAATGTATTTTTCTTTTTTTATGTTAAATTAAATAAAATTTCCTTTGATAAAATGGAAATCTTATGTGTCATCACAGTTTTACATTTATTTTGTTTTATTAGATGTACATATTTGAGGAGTTTTCCTGTAATCTAACGGGAAAAAATGGAAAATTATAAAGAAAAAAATGTAGATTATGGAATTTAGTAACAATTAAATGTCAGTGGCCGGGTTTCTCGGATGCAGGTAAGAAGATCTTAGTGCTAAGATCTAAAATAATTACTCGTTTGTCTGGCTGTACTGCAGTTCGTGTTGTGTATTCTGCCTTCATTAGCGCATGTCAAGACAATACTGACCACTGCTGCTTAAAGATGGAGAACAGGTGCCTCTTTAACCCCAACTCAGACTCCAGTAAGACAAAGAAGAAAAGTTTTGCCTTGTGAAACGAAGAGAACCAAATTGGAGTCTGACCAGAGCCGGAGTAAGACGGGAGTACACAACCAAGCAGCTTTTTTTTCCCTTCTTTTTACTTGGAGGGAGCTCTGATCTGCTCTGGGAATAAAACGGGACCCACAGTTGGCTTTCTTCTCATTAACAAGGTAAATGTGATGTATGACAGAAATAAGGATGCAGAATATTTAAATGCTAAGGTTTTAGCATGTTAATGTGGCGATATGGCAGCCATATGACTGTTCCTGGGGAAGAGATACACTGGCCACTTGTTAAATTTAGTTAATGCAGCAATTTCATAAGGTAATCATGTTCTCAGCCTCTGAATTTGGATATTTGATCTACAAGCCAGCGTTAGCCTGTTGCTACCATTAGCATACAGTTCGTCAGTATACTCAACGATCAAATCGTAAACAACTTGCAGATTTATAAGTTTATTACCTCAGTAGACATCGGGGGACTCAGACTGACTGTAATGTGGGTTAAATTAAAAACCAACGCAGTCCAAGCAGCTTATGCGTGTGCACGACATTAGTGTCACTTCCACTTTGTCGCCAGAGGGGGCACCCTATGATGTTACACCCACGCAGCCAAAACAGATTTAATCGTGTTTGAATCAACACTGAAACTTTTGACACCAGAAATTAAACACTTTTGAATTTGAGTTCAGCTTGTTGGGCATCAATCACAACTATTTTTACTTGATTTTACTGATATTTTATGTGTCATGTGAAGTGCTTTGTGATCCCTGTCTGTCCAGTGGGTGAACCCTAAGTGGCTGCATTAGGTTGACTTTTTGAAGAGCTCTTTGACAAACCTCTCCAGCCAGACTGATTCTCTGAGTAATTTTGTCTTGTTTGCTGTTACTGCTTATTTCCAGATGATGCTAAATCTTGACAACAGATATTTCCCCATACAACAATATTTACTAACAGTGTAAACACATGATTCATCAACCTGTCACCTCACATCATCGTCAGGCAGCTACGCCGCCGCGCCACCTGAGACCTACCTCACAAAAACCTAAATGAAGCAAAGTGGAGTGAATTCATACACCACTTGATAATGTCAGCTGAATCAAAGCTTAACGGTTGAAGCCAACAGCTTCGTTTCACAGATCAGAACAACACCTGATACTCGGGTCGCTGCCGGCCAGCTGGAGTTCAGCAGACAGACCGGCCTCTAAAATGACATCTGCTTTCAGGTCAGAAATCACACCGAGCAGCTTGTTTCCTAAAAAAAAAGAATCTGACAAAAAAAAAGGAAACATCTTTCACCGTTTCCCTGAATCCTCCCATCAACTCAAAGATTCTCCAGATCAGCCTTCTCATTGTGATGCACGCAGTCGTTGCATGCCCGTTGTCCCCTCTGTTGCCCGTCACTCATCAGTAACGCTGAAGTCAAACTGCCTCATTAGAATTAAAACGCGTCAAACAGCTGCAACTGCAGAGCATAAAAACCTGCAGCTGTGAACGCTGAGCAGAGACAAACCAACGTGAAGGCATGTGTGGGTTGGAAGGTTTGGGTGTTGGTCCAGCATGATCATTTTATACATGCATGGACAAGTTATAAAACAACAGGATGCAGCTCACAGATCTGCAGCCAGAAATGTGAATCTGAGGACACAATCAGCAGGAACATGGTGGGTCTGCTGTTACTGCAGACAGAGCCTGCATATAAACAAGGTTTTTAAAGATGCGCTACTTTATTTTGACCTAAAACATTTGTGTTTCTGATGTCTTTGGTGGCACAGTGACATCTTTTAAGTGCATTTCTGAAGCCGTCGCTGTCCAGCAGTGTCCCAAGGAAATAAAAACGATACTTTTTCTTCCGAGATGCTAAATGTCACACTGATTCAGCAAAGACACACAAGAAGACATTAACAGAGGTAGAGAGACAGAAATGAGAAAAGAAGAGAGTAAGAGATGAGACAAGAGTCAAGATAAGACTGACTTTTACTGACTGGAGAGATCTCACTGCTGGATTAGCTTCGATAGAGAGAGCATCACTGAGAAAATCTGCAAAAGTTCTGGAGTGCGACTTTACTTTTTCTAAATTAATACAGCTAACATCGACCAACCGAAGGAAACCTCACGCCGTGTTCCCACCTCCAAATACTGAAAACTGTACGTGATACATGGTCATGCATTGAGCTCATTCAGACCACATGCAGATGTTCTATGAATCTGACATTAATGTCACATGTTGCTTTCAGGAGCAGCTGCACATGCAGAGAACCAGGCTACAAGTATCCAGGTTAAATGTAAACACTGTTGTCAAAGGGTGAACTAACAGTTGCTGCCAGGAACTGGAAATCTGCCCACTAGCATGGTTTTTAGTGGAGGTTTTTGTGTTTTGTTTTTTTTTTTTTAACTTGTTTTTATCTCCAGGCTAGTGGGAGTTTTAGTGAACTGATTGGCAGCACCTGGAGAGAAGAACTCCTCCCCTGAATAAATTGGCAACAGCTGTTTTAAAGCTAGTGTGCAGACATCAGGAAACAGGCAGAGAAGGCAGAAGAGAGTGCAGCTGGGGAGAGCGGGTGCAGCGGGGTGCCAACTTCCCGGACGACAGGGTTGGTGGACAGGACTTGATGGACTTGTGGTAGTTGGTGTGCTGGAGGGCATTGCCCGAGGGTCACAGACGAAAAGGAAGGCCTACAGCCCGAGGAGCATAGCAAAAGGGGAGATCTACGGCCCGAGGAGCGCAGCAAAGAAGGGAGGTCTACGGCCCGAGGAGGGAACAAAGAAAGGAGGCCTATGGCACGAAGGGGGGAACAAAGAAAGGACACCTACCGCCCGAGGGGCGTAGCAAAGAAAGGAGACCTACGGCCCGAGGGGCGTAGCAAAGGAAGGGTAGGCCTATAGCCCGCAGGTTGCCACCAAGAAGAGAGGTCTACGGCCTGAAGGTCGCAGCCAAGAAGGGAGCCCTATGGCCCTAGGGGCGCCACAGAGAAAGCAGGCCTACAACCAGAGGGGGGCCACTGAGAGGGAGTCCAAAGTGCTCCACCAAGAAGGAGGCTTTGTAGAGATGCCAGCCATTGCAAGCCCTTAAATTTTTGTTTTATACCCTTTTATGGCACACCATGCCCTCCCACATGCCAAGCACCACAAGCTCAAGTCCGGTCCACCAACTCCGGCGTCCAGGAAGTTTTGATATTGTTTTAACCACTACCTTCTGGCAGTGGCCTTTCTTTCCCCTCCTCTGGCAGTCGCCGGTATCACAAAGAACCACTCAGATTGTCACTTCCAGATTTCTTCTTTTAAAAAATACCTTGAGTTTTTAAGTACATGTGCCCCTGTCCCTTCCTCATAATGCATCTCAGCCACCTGCCGGGCTGTGGTCTAGCTGGGTGAGGTCTGAGATAATGTAAGAACCTGGACATCAAGCCAGAACCAGCGGTCCAAAGTCACCTGGAAAATCCTCCAAACATCAGCTTCTTATTGACCTGAGGGCAGGTGAGATGTTGTCATTTACATCTCAGCAGTTTGAATTAACAGCAAACACAGCCTCTTCTCTCCACGTGTGCAAACCTGACAGGAAGCCAGAACAGACGCAGTGTATCTGTTGAGATGCAGCTTTAAAGGGGGGGGGGGGGGGGGGGGGGGGGGGGGGGGGGCTGTTTGTTTAGACACTTCTGTCAACCTGCAACTGCCTCTAATGGGCTCTTAACATCTGGCAGACAACAGCAGCATCCCAGAGGGAGCAGAGAGAGACAACAACAAGGCTGATATAAAGACCAGAAACATTGTTGTTTGGTCAACGTTGTTCTGCCTCTGCAGACAGGTTGCTCATTTTTCAGCTTGTTATGGCTTAATAATTTTTCAAAGGAATCTCATCACATTTAATGCATGAGGTCTAGTTAATCTTTGTCAGCCATCTGGTTATTACATTCTGTGCAGCCTTATCGTGCTGCATATTAACTCCTCTTCTCCTTCTGCTGCTGTAATCACTGTCAGCTGATCAGTGCTGCATTGATCTGTAACACTGACAGGATTATTTTTCTTTGTTTGAGTCGTCAGATTCAGCAGCAGCAAACTAAACGTAACTTAACTAATTAAAGAGCAGGGGACATGTCTAGCTTTTGAAAGCAGGGCTGTCGTCTGAATTTAATTAAAAATCAATACTTGTGATCATTACAGTATCTGTCATGCAGGGTTGATTTATTCTGCATCAAAAACAGCTTCAGTTCAGCCGTCTGCAAGTGGACAAGTCTGAGTTAAATGGAGCAGAAGCTGATGTTATTCTCCAGGAAGAGGCAGCCGTTTCCAGCTAGAAGGAGCAAAAAGTAGGACTGAAATCCTGAAAGATACAGTATCACACAAGCAGACGAGGCTAATGGCAAGAATTTGGGTGATATGTATGCTATATATCGTGATATCCCCGTTTTATCTAATCATATCTGTTTTTGGGAGAACACTGAAGAAAAAAAAAATCTGGTCCAATTTCTGAAGGCAGGGGAGCTGCTCTGCTTCTGGAAGAAGGTGTTGTGGTCTCATGAGACCAAGATAGACATAGTCCGGCATGTGCGGCTGAAACCAGGTGAGGAGTATAGAGATGAGTGTGTCATCCCTACTGTCAAGCATGGTGGTGGGAGTATCATGGTGTGGGGCTGCATGAGTGCAGCTGGCATTGGAGAGTGGCAGATCATGGAGGGAACTATGAATGCCAACATGTACTGTGACATCTTGAAGCAAAACATGCTCCCCTCGATGGAAACTGGGTCACAGGGCTGCATTCCAACATGCTAATGACCCCAAACACACTTCCAAATGAGGCTGCACAATATGTCGTTTGAGCATCGCAACTGCAATGTACATGTGCACAATAGTTACATTGCAGTCCTGTAATGTAGGAGGCAAATTAACAAAATGTGTTCTCATGGAATTTGAAGCGTACCTGACACTAGGGATGGAAATCACTGGTTTGATCACGATACAATAAATCAATACAGTGAATAGCGATTTAATATTTATCAATATCTCTAATTGAGTCACAATATGATTTCAGTTTGATTTGATTTAGGATCCATCGATCAATATGAAAGGATATGAAACAATATAACAGTTATCAACATGGTTAATGTTTTCTTAATGTAAGTGGAAGCTCCTACTGTACTTACTTAGAAAGTACATATACAGTATAATTTCCTTGGTTCATATCTATCCTCTGCGTAACTAGTCACACTATTGTCCTGTGAGTTCAATAGTACTCATTCCTTTGTTCATTCTAATTAAAGTATTGGTGAAATGAAAGAGTTTTGCTACAGATAATGTCTTATAGAGAGGCTGCCCAGTCTCTCCCATTATATGGATGCATGCCAGAGGGCGACTTAAAGGAACAGTACACCCACAGAATAATGATCTTGCATTTTCTACTCACCCTCATGCTGAGCAAGACTCTGGAACACTTTTTTTAATATCTCAAAAGCAGCCGGAGATCGACAGGTTTTTGTTTTCCCCCCAACTTTCATATAATCCAAAACTCCGCTGCCAGACTCCTCACTAGTACCCCCAGAACAGTCCACATTACCCCTGTTTTATCAGCTCAGAAACCTTATCTTCGATGAAAACCTTAGGTTTGATCAGCAGATCAGCGCAGTGGTTCGCCTGAGCTTCTTCCAGCTGTGCCTCCTCTCTAAGGTCAAGCAGTTTCTGAGCCGCCGGGACCTGGAGAAGGCGATCCACGCCGTCATAACTGCTAGGCTGGACTACTGCAATGCCCTTCATGTTTGCCTCCCTCAAAACACCATCCACCGGCTTCAGCTGGTCCAAAATGCTGCCGCCCCCTTCCTAACAAATACCTCCAGATGTACCCACATAACTGCAGTCCTCTCCTCCTTACACTGGCTCCCAGTCTTTGCTTTCCGAGCTGTTAATTGAATTAAATTGAAGCTCTTCACTGGCTCCCAGTCAAATTCAGAATTGATTTTAAAATCCTGGTCCTGACTTTCTGGGCATGGCATGGTCAGGCCCCACGGTGCATTGCTGACCTGCTGTGTCCATACTCTTCCCAATGCACCCTTCGGTCTTCTGGTCAGAATCTCTTGAAGGTCCCAAAGACGCTTTTTAAATCTCAGGGAGATCTGTCCTTTCAGGTTGTAGCTTCCAGGAACGACTTGCCTCTGTCCCTCTGCATGGTCGAATGTGTGGTCAGTTTTAAAAGGCAGCTGAAACTTTGTTGTTTAAGAAAGCCTTTGCATTGTAGATCTTCACTTTTGAAATTTACTGTATACATTTCCTATGTTGTTTTATTATACTTATTTTATGTACAGCACTTTGTGATGTTATCTGTGAAAAGCACTTTATAAATAAATTTTACTTACTTACTACAATGGAGTTCACTGGCGCTCAACACAAAAAAGGTCCATAAAGTCCACAAAAACTTGTCAATATTCCTCCATTCTGCTCGTCCAATGTAATCCAAGTGTCCTGAGTGGGTAGCATCCATAATTTACTGGAAACACCGGTGAACTCCATTATATTAAAGTTGGGGGAAAACGAAAACCTGTCCGATCTCCGGCTGCATTTGAGATATTATAAAAGTGTTCCAGAGTCTTGCTCAGCATGAGGGTGAGTAGAAAATGAAAGCACATCATTCTGTGGGTGTACTAGTCCTTTAATCTAAATATCGCCCCAAGGAGTCAAAGTGATACAGAAATTTTAACGGTAAGTAAATACATGTATAAGCTCCTAGAAATAAGGTCCAGGCTGGGAAAAAAAGAAAGTTATCCACCACCTAAAGAACGCCACTAAGAAGGCATCTGGGAAACAGTTTTATCTTAGCACCCGATCTCTGATAACATCTTCTTAAGGTCGTTTGTAAATCTTAAGAATGTTCTCATGTGGGAAACTTGTCCATAATTGGTTATTTGAAGTTACAATGAATTTCCACAGTTGCACATGCTCTACAATGATTACTTTATATTTCTTCAGTATTTTCTCAAGAAAACAATAAATAAAATATTTGCAAAAAGGGTGTAATCACTTTTGTGATTGACTGTTTATCACATATATAGCAAATATTGTGATACCATAAGCAAGACGATATATCTGATTTCATGTTTACAGCGTACTAAACACCCAAAGCTTTGTGTGGATGGTGAACTTGTTGGATGTGTGCTGCAGCGTCCTCTGTCAGAGGAACACTCACATCCAGAACCTGAGTTACAGTATATATCAGGGTTTAATCACCATATAACAGTGGTGTTAAAGAGAATATTGTGGTCAAGAAAAAAGGAAAATAAATTAACATATACAACTCAATCACAATGAAACAACTACCAGTATATTATGATCAAATCACAGTGCTAGACATCTAAATGAGCTGCACTGATGCTCCAACAGTGGTATATAAAAGGCAGAGAGCCTCCCCAAACTGCCACTAGATGGTGCTATAAAGGCCTTTTTCACTCTGGGACCGATGTGAATAAATGGCACAAAATTGTAAATATCGACGTCTTTCTATAGACACACCTAGTCCAACACGAAATGATGAAGATGCTGGACCAAACTGGCGTTTATTGTTCCAGAGGAAGGTGAACACAACATGCAGAGTTCAGCGACGGGGGGAGAAGGGGGGGCTGCAAGGTAAACAGCTGATCTCATCGTAAAAATACCAAATTGGGATTGGGGAAAATGATACTTTCAGACCCGAAAAGACTTTCTATCTTTACTCATTCATAGAACCGATTCTTACTCTTCCCTGTTGAAGATACAGAAGTCCTGCGATGATGCAACCTGTTGTGACCTGTCCTGATGGGACATGACCTGACATCTGTCTTCTTTCTGACTTGCTTTTTTACAGAAGTCCATCAGCTTGAGACAAAAATAGACGACAAATTTTTTCTGCCAAAATAATTTCCATGATGTCAGAAGTTATATAAAGTGTTCAGCTGTTACACTGTCTTGAAGGTGATTGTAATAAATGTGTATAAATTTATCTTGTGTGCATGACTTTTAGATATTAGAGTGTGCATTTGAACACATACATGCACACAAACTAGTTTACAGACCACCATGACCTGATTTGACCCTGAGGTGCTACAAAGTGACGTGACACAAGCTTTATTAATTTGTTCAGCCATTACCTTCATTTAACCGATTAGGGCTCCATCATTTCAGGTCAATAAGACCTGTGGTGTGTTGTGTTGGGGCATCATGTGGCTGGACCTCATTTAGCTTCTCAGCTAAAGCCTTTGGAGCCACTTGTATGATGAGACAGTTGGTATATCCCAGCTGGAGGTCTGCACTCTTGGAAATGCGTGGACAATGTAGGCTACTGAGTGTCCGAATTGTCTGTGCACTACGTAGTCTGAGCAGCCTAACTTTTGTAAAATGGGACAGCCTAGCCTTCAGAATTTCCCATCATGCTCCAGTCCCGTTGCCTAGCAGCTGATGATTCAGCAGTTATCAAGTGTGCTTCCAATAGGTTGTAAAAATAAAACAGAGCCGGACGTTTTATTCCTTTTCTGTCATAACCTAAACCTTAACACCCCATTAACCATCGTGAACACTACCGAGTTGGTCCTCTTTTTTCTTAAAGGGACTAGAGGCAGGAATTTAAAAAAAACAAACATGCATGTCCATTTTTTTTAATGCTAATACAGGGTTTATGCAGGTATCAGCAGCTCTCATTTAATGCTTTTTCATGCCACTTTAAACTAATTTAACGCCCATCTTCTACTGACGATACTTTCACACACACAAAATGTAAGCAATAAATAATGCTTATCTTTTATATTTGAAAATCCAAATGTAGCTTAAACGCAACAAAGTGCTTCACAAAATAAGAAACCAAAGGAAATTTGGTAATTTGTGAGGACATTTAAACTTTTCACTGAGCAGGTCGTGTCTACTGCTCTGCAGATCGCAAAACAACATGCACCGATAATTCTGAGTAATGAACATACTGCATAAATGGCTGTTAGCAAATTTGCCAAAACGTTGAACTCTCTCTTTATATATATTCAGTATACTGTATTTCACATATATTCATGTCAACCACACAAAATCGGGGTGTGAAGAAGACTTTAACATAGTAAAAAATGCTCCTGGAAAACATCATCCACCCTGCATTTAATCTTGCCTCTAGTCCCTTTAACTGAATAATGTCAAACAAATGCATTTTCTAAGGCAAAACCTCTAATTTCAAGCTTAGCCGCATGTTTTTCAAATGTTCATAGAGGCTATCTGTTATTTCTAACCAGTAAACACTTCATTTAACACTTAAAATCTACAATTATATCCAAATGTTACACTCGTAGCTCTGCTGCTTATTCCCTGCCATTCTGGGACAGCGAGGCCGCGAAGGATACATCACCCGCATCCTTCATTTCAGGCCAAATGAAGATTTGGAGGCTCCTTCAGAGGTTTCTGAATTGGGACGGTACTTACAGTAGCATCCGATGAATCAGCACTTTTAAATGTGCAGAACTCCAATTGACCTATGGCTAAGCCCCGCCCCCTCCACTCACTCGGACGAACAAACATTCGGTGACAGGCGCTATGTGACATTTCGGGAGATGACAGCTGTCAACACGGACAACAGACGTGATCAGACAGAGAGATCATGACAAGATAAATTAAAAAACATAAAAACAATACAAACAAACAAAAAGAAATTGTTCACAAGTCTTAAACTGGGAGTAGAAATCAGCCTGTGAATCTCTGAATGTGACTCGTGTCGCTCCCTCAGTTTCTTGCACAAACTGCTACACGGCTGCTGTTGTTGTGCCAAAAAGTGATCATCTGACAAAAACTGATCAAACAGCCACGGAAGCGGAGCAGTCCGGCTGCAGCTTGGAAGCCAGAGGCGTGTCGTTATTGACGTTACTACACGACACCTGTACTACACGACAGCGTCTTATGTACCGTTACCACGTACCAAAACTAGCATGTTTAGCTAGCGTTAGCCAACTTAAACTAACGTTAGGGGAAGGAAACTTCATATTTCTTTCAAGCAAAGTGACAACATGTTGCCTCGAATACGATGTTCCCTTACCTCAGAACAGATGTAGACATCCTTGTTCATTTTATCCACGTTCAGTTGATGTTGAGGTCTGCCGCATAACTTTGGCTTGATGTGACTTGGTAAAAGGCAAAAAAATACGCCCTGTCACCCAGCCTCTCAGGATACCTAGTATCGGAGTTGCATGTACCCCATGCACACGTTTGACCATTTTAAACTAAAAAGAACACATAAAAACAACAAAACGGACTAACTTCAATGCATTTCAATGGACGTTCAAGCAGAGAATGTCCGAGTGTATGGGAAAGCTGTGCGCACTGTGATTGGCTCATCGCGTTTAGGGGCGTGGTTTAGCCATAGGTCAATTGTGGCATACCTAATAACTTTGTGCTCTTAAATAAGAATTGGGCACCCTCTGGCTGTAAATGGGAGTAGTAATGGCCAAGAGGAGAAACTGAGTCTGGTTCCAATACATCCTGAACCAAACATCCTTTCCCCAACAGAGGTAAGTCAGAGAGTCTCTTACCAGGTTGAGGATGGAGTTGAGGCGCTCCAGTTCGCAGTCGATGATGATCTGGAAGTCCTTCTTGTAGTCGAGGTCGGCCAGCAGCTTGATGAAGGCCGCCTCTGTCAGAGTGTCCAGGTTAACGGAGGTCACTTGCCAGCTGCGCTCTGCCGCCGTGTCCAGGATCCTCTGCAGCACCGCCAGACCTGGGGGACAAAAGGAAACACTTAAGATGTCTCCGGCTTGTATGTGAACATGTTCAAGAGGGCTTGGACACCAGTTTTATTTTGTTTTTTACATTATTCCTCTTGGATATGCTGTCCAGAAACACTGTTTCTGTTCAGTTTTATGCTGATGACACACAGTTGTGACTATCTGAGCCTCAGATCCTCAGATAGTGAGAACACGATACATTAAGATGTTTAAAACTGGATGTTTCACTATTTTCTGCAGCTTCATTCAAAATAAACTGAGGTTGCTGTAAGTGGTCCACATCAAATAATTGAACAAATCCCCATCTACTGCTGCAAAGCAGCTCGTCATGAAGCTCATACAGTCATGTTTTTCATATTTAAGAAATATCCATCCACTTCAGATGGTTCAGAAATCAGCTGTTAGGATTTTAACTCCAGAGAAGAGAGCACTTTACTATGGTTTTACCAGTCTGCACAAGCTCCCAGTTTGTTTTAGGAGCTTTTCTAAGACCTTAATCTTAATTTTAAAGTTCTTCATGGTCATTCAAGTGAAATTCCCACCTTGTTTGACTCAGTATGATCGGGGGCCCTGTTTATTTTGGGGTTGTAGCATTCTTCTGGTCTGCATTTGCTTTCACACTGCACTTGGTCAAACAAACCAGAGCTTGTTAATAACGTGTTTCTCCAGAGCAGCGATGCATCAAGAATTACTAAAGGAGACACAAAAGGGCTAGAGATAGTAGAGATACAGGAAGCTGGGAACAATTTGTGTCACTGTCCTCACTCTGGTACACCCCTGTTTTACAACAACAACAAGAAAATACTTAAGTTTCCACGTGATATCAGTAGGAAAATTCACAAAAGAATGGACATTACAAGGCTGGAGCTTCCATCTGCCCTGATATGGGACAATAATGCTTTTACAACTGATGGAGCCCATTGGTCGATGGTGCAACCATAATATTACAGAAATTTCTCTGAGAACAGAGATCTTACCTTGTGAAGAACTTAGAAAAATATATGATCTGAGCATGAACAGTTTTTACAGCACTCCCAGTTAAAGTAAATTATTACTAAATTTTCTGAAGACTATTTAACAACAGTTTTAAGACGGACAAAAACTTAGATGTTTATCATTAAATGGAGGAGCAGTCTCAGGTCTATACAGATTGTTGCTTCAGTCTTTTTTTAATTCAAACTCCAAAACAAGATCCCAAAGGGAAAAAGCTGGTTTGGCTTTCAGGCACTCAGATAAAAGAAAAGCGACTCAGATGGGGACCACTGCCACTTTCTAGCCCGTCAGGCTGACGCATCGTGTCGTGGTTTTAGGATCAAGAAGCTGACATGAAACATGTGCCTGTTTTTCTGTGGTTTTAAAGATCGACTGGAACTGATTCCTGATGCTGATTTGAAGCAATCACCACGGAGGACTTGGACGGTGAGATTCCAGAGTGACGTTTTCACTCTCATCTTGGCTGGTTTGTGTATTTTTGCATGTCAGTATTTTGACGGTCGTCAGTCTGATTATTCCTCAAACAAACTTCCTCCTCGCTGACAGGCTTTTCGCTCGCAGTTGGCAAACGGATAACTAACCCTGAGATATTTTTCCAGGGTGAGGATGAGGATGCTGCAGCTTCTCAGACTGAATGACAAGCTGTTTTCTCTCCTGTGATGTCTGCCGTCTGCCTCAGGCTGAACTTGACCTGGGTTAAAGTTTAGAAAGCAGCCACAGACATGTGATGGTTACATCCCAGTTAGAGATCTGATGTAAGAAAGTAAATAAACATCACTGACAAACTGATAAGATTCATCTGGAGGGCGTTTGAGGGGGAATTTCTTTCATCTTCCATGCTGCCTCCTTGGAGCTGTGATCCATTATTCAGCCAGAGAAACATGACCTCATACACTCAGACCTGCAGCAGAAACATGACATCCAGCCTGCACAGGGGGGATGAAGCCGGATCAGAAGCTTATCCAGATAGATTCAGGTTCAGCTACGGATGTGCAGCATTACCAAGTTGCTTCTCCTTTTACTGAGGTGTATCACCATGGCAACCAATGCTGGAAACCCAACCTCCTCCAGAAGCTCTGGAGAGATCAACTCAGGTGAAGGCATCTCCTACTGACGAGTCAGATTTCTTAGAAAATTAGAATATTTTAACATGACTGCATGGATGGTGGTAGTCTCTCTCTGACTCGCCTCAAGCTAAACATCAGTTATGCCGTTTGGCTTTCCCCAGCTCAGGAGAATATTCCATCTAAAACAAAAATGATTTCTCTTAAAATGTGTTCCTTCCAACACTTTTAGAAATTTGGGACCAACTCTATTCTATTACAATCATAACTCACATATAGCGGAGGAAAAAAAGTATTGAACAGGTCAACATTTTTCTTAGAAAATATATTTCTAGTAGAGCTATAGACGTGAAATTTTCACCAGACATCAGCAACAGCCCAAGTAATGCACACGCACAAAGAAATCCCAACATTTATATCCATGAATGAAGTTATGTGCAATATAGTGAAATGACACAGGGAATAAGTATTGAATATGCTTACTGAAATTTATTTAATACTTAATACTTAATATTAATCTTCAAGGTTCCGGGGGTCTCTTCTGTGAACTTGGATCTTCAGTTCTTTCAAGAGATTTGTAGTTGGATTCAAGTGGGGTGATTGACTGGGCCATTCCAGCAGCTTTATTTTCTCCATCTTAAACCAGGTGAGTGTTTTTTGATGGTCGTCTTGCTGAAAGATCCAGCCTCTTTTCATCTTCAGCAACTGCAGATGGCAGCAGATTCTGGTCCAGAATGTCTCTCTACTTTTCTCCATTCATTCTTCCTTCAATGATATGAAGTCTGCCAGCACCACATGCTGAAAAGCAGCCCATACCATGATGCTTCCACCTCCAAACTTCACTGTTGCTATGGTATTTTGGGGTCAAGTGCAGTGCCATTTCTCCTTCAAACATCTTGTGTCTTATGACATACAAAGAGTTCAGTTTTAGGGTGAATCCCATTTCACCACTTGGCCCTTCCCCTCCGTTTTATGCATTCGTGTGTAGGGGTGTCCCAATACCTGTTAGGACGGAGTGGTAGGGATGAGTGGTAGGGCTATATACCCCTTCAAACGAAGATTTTTTGGGAGCATACTTCAAACGGAGGGTAGATGGCTGCTACCCAGTCCAAAAACATCCACAAATATAAATATTTTCTCCATGGATGAAGTTTAACAAATATGAAAACCATTTTATTGTCTAGTTTAACGCTTCTTAAATGTTTAACGGTCATTTTCTTTGTAAAATGCACATGAAAAAAAATTGCACGCACTACATTGACGCTTCAGTTACATGAACGCTACCAGGTTGAAAACCAGCGGTGCTCTGTAGACAGCCCTGATAATCTACAGTGATCAATGATCAATAAAAACTTTGGCAACATCGCTGCTGGTCTTCAGTTACATGGAGGTCCTTTGTGGGATACAACACAAGCAGGGATGTCGTGCACAAATTGAATTTGCTTGTCAACGTTAATTCACAACTGTAGATGGCTGATTTCTCCAGATTTGCGCTGACAGCTCAGCGCACATCCGACACACAAGCCAGCGATGACTGATGATGTATGTGATTGTTGAAGGGGTGTCCCAATTTGTAGCGGTTGACTTTTCAGCCCTACCCCTTGTAGCTTCATTTTAAGTGGCAAGGGGAAGGGGTAAAAAGAAAATTGGGATTGGGCCTTGGTCTAATCTGACCAGACTACGTTTTCCAGAATGTCATGGGTTTGTCCAGATGTTGTGTTGCAAACTTCAAACTAGCATCAACATGCTTTTTTTTTTCCAGCAATGGGGTCGTGCGTGGTGTGCGTGCATGAAGGCCATGGCGGTTGAGTGCATGACTTCTTGTTTTCTCTGAAAAATCCGTACCTGCTGATTCCAGGTCTTTCTGAAGCTCTCCACGAGTGGTCTCGGGCTGCTGGAGAACCTTTCTGATTATTGTTCTGACTCCTCTGTCTGAAATCTTGTGAGGAGCACCTGGCGGCCAGGTGGCCGCAAATTATGACCATGCCGTGTTCTTTCCACTTCCGGATGATGGCCCAAGTGGTGCTCACTGGAGCTTTCAGAAGTTTAGAAATGCACCTGGAGCCGTCAGTGTGTTTGCAATAATAAGGTTGCGAAGGTCTTTAGACAGCTCTTTGCTTTTACCCATCCTGGAATGTTTCTTGTCTGACACCTTGGTGATGAGAAACCTTCATACAAACGTGGCGGTTTAACCACCACTGCCTACCTGAGTATTGTTGCTGACCATGTCATGTGTCAGATATGATTTTCATCACGGATCTGCAGCAACTGTGTGATGCTATCATGTCAACATGGAGCGAAATGTCTCAGGAATGTTTCTAGTACCTTATTGGATCTATGACACCAAGAACGAAGGCAGTTCTGGAGGAAAAAGGGTCGAACCCGGGACTAGAATATATGCGATTACGCGAATGATGGTGACTTTAAGAAGCTGCTGTTTAGTTGGTCCAACATTTACTTTGCTTAAATCTTAATTTTAAGAAATGAATCATCTGGAAATGATTCTGTGGCAACTTAAATAACTTTGAATAGATCGTGATACTGGTTTCCAAAGATGATTATGTTTTGTTCCGGTCTTGTCAGCAGTAGAATAAGTTATTTAAAGCTCTTCTCCTTCATAATGAGCAAAAATAAATAAACAAATAAATAAATCACTTAGAACATCATCAAATGTCTTCCAGTGTGTTCCTACAATCGAGCAGGCAGTTTGTGCTCTGCGTCTGAAAACCCTATGAGTCAACACAGAGTAATCACATCAGCGTTTTACTGGATATGAACACACACAGATACACACACACACACCTACACACCGTGTTCAAAAGACAGCTCAGCAAAATTCACATAGACTTCAAAGAGGCGAGAGACACGAGCTGACAAAGAGACTTCAAAGACGCTGTGACACACACACACACACACACACACAGGCTTGCACAGTTATCTTTGTACGGAAATTGAATTGACTTCCAGTCATTGTAGACAGACTGAACCTGAATCTATGCAGGACTCAGAAATGTCATCCTGGTTCCTGTGAGGACTATTGATGCCAGTAAAGTCAGTGTTTATATCAGAGAGGGTCCCAGAGACCGAACACACATTTAAGTCACATTTTTTTCATAGTCTGGCTGCTCCTGTGACTTATAATCAGGTTTGGGTTGTACACTGCAAAAACAGTTTATATGACCAAGACTTACAGTCTTATATTCAGCAAAAACTGTCTTAAAGGAATAGAAAACCCACAGAAAGATGTGCGTTCATTTTCTACTCACCGTCATGCTGAGCAAGACTCTAGAGCACTTTTTAATATTTCTAATGCAGCCGGAGATCAGACAGGTTTTCATTTTCCCCCCAACTTTCATATAATGGAGTTAACTGGCGACTGAACCAAAAAGGTCCATTAAAGTCCACAAAACTTGTCAATATTCCTCCATACTGCTCGTCCAATGTAATCCAAGTGTCCTGAGTGGGTAGCGTCCATAGTTTACTGGAAACCACATCATTTAGTATATCTTAATAGCCTAAACAGTAGCACATCTAGCTGCTGCGAGGCGCACCCCTGGGAGTTCATGACATAGCATTTTGATGCCAATGTCGGCCGATAATATCGGACATCCCTAATTCATTCATTTGCTTTTCAGGGTTGTGGGGGTTGCTGGAGTCTATCCAGTGATAATCAGGGGAGGCAAGAGGTAGAGGACCTGGACCGGTCGCCACTCGGGACAATTTAGAGCCGGGATGCCCAAGTCCAGTCCTGCAGAGCTACTATCCTGCACATTTTGGTTGCATCCCTTATCCAACACACCTAAATCGAATGAATAGCTCGCTACCAGCTGAGAGGAGCTGAATGACACGTACATGAGGGAATTATCCATTTGATTCGGGTGTGTTGGAGAGGGTATGTTCCAAAAATTGCAGGATAGTAGCTCTCAAGGACCGGACTTGGGCATCCCTGATTTGGAATAACTAATTAAGCTAACATGGATGTTTTTGGACGGTGGGAGGAGGCCGAGTACCCAAAGAGAACCCACGCATACACGGGGAGAGCATCCAAACTCCACACAGAAAAGCCACCGTTCGAACCCCTCCCCAGCCGGGACTCAAACTAGTAATCTTCTTACTGTGAGGCTGCAGTGCTGAACACAACACCACCGTGCAATATATGCACTTCAACACATTTCTAACTGTTAATTCATATTGTCTGACATGAACAGAGGAGTAAACATTACCATCCAACGCCACCAGAGGGCTCTCTAGGCACGTGACAACTATTTTGCATTTCCAGAGCAAAAATCTGAAAATGGTATTTTCTCAGCAAGGGGAGTTCATTTCTGGACATCCGGCTACTCTGTCTGTAGAGTGGAAAAAAAATCCTCAAAAATATTTTTATCCTTTTAAATGATGATGTTTATGATCTTTTACAGACATGAACTTTAGAATCAGAGTGATCAGGAAGTTTTACCAGTCATATATAGGTCTAAATGGAAAATCTGAAAAGCAGTATTTCAGCAAACAAAAATTGCTGAAGTCCTTAAACAGGAGTTTCTGTTTTCTTCACGCTGATGTCACCAGAGGCGCTGACTGAGACTGAGAGGACTGAGGACTGAGATGGGGATCTTGGTGAACTTGCTTACTGGTAACTTGCTGGTTGGACTTGCTAGCTTGTTATGCTAACTTAGTCTATTCAGCCGGGTCATCCCTATGTTCCCCACTTTGTATGGAACATGGGAACATATGACCTTTTTTTTTCTTTTTTTTTAAAGGTTTAGGGTTAGGGGTTAGGAGTAGGAGTGGAGGTAGGGTCATGGTGCGTTCAGTCCGAATGCGGCAGGGCATCAGGTTTACATGCAAAGTCTCAAGAAGTGTTGAACCCTCTTGCGGCACGTTTAGGGCGTCAAAACATTCGGTCTGAACGCAACATTAGAGATAGACAACACCCCTCCCTAACAAAACGGTGAACATAGGACCCGGGGGACATAAGTACGCTCCCATTCAGCCTCCATGTATGTTCTGTGTTACATTAACATACCAGACTCATGGTTAGCCCATAGGGGATTATCACGCTTACCGGAACTTCCCGGTATTTGGGCACTTCCTCTTCCGGGCCATGTTAACAACAGCCGTTCCTGCTCTGTTATACTGTTTAAATCGTATAAACTCCAAACATACTTAAGTTTTCATTCCAGACCGAAGTGATACTGGATCAAAAGCTGGATCAAAGCGATCGATTCGCCGCGGTGAAGGGCCGAACTTTAAAATAAAACACACTTTGTTTGTCGCCGGTGGGGCACAACACCGGCACTTCACGGCATGCTAGCATTAGCCAGCTAGCGTTTACTGACGTGCTTAACATTGCGCGTCTTAAAACACACAAACATCTGAAAATCGGGTCTGTACCCCCCCGTTTCCAGTGGAACAACTGGGGACTGCCAAGAAAGGAGACACTTTCAGATGCTTGTGTGTTTTCAGCCGCACAATGTTAGGCACGTCATCAAGCTGGCTAATGCTAGCTTGCTAACAGTAGTCCGCCAGCTACTACTCTGTTAAACTTTGTAAATCGGATAAACGCCAATGCCAAGTTTTCATTCCAGACTGAAGTGATGCTAAGGAAGAAGTGGATTAAAATGACCGATTCGCCGCGGTGAAGGACCGAACTTTATAATAAAACGACACACGTTTGTTTGTAGCCGGCAGTCTGCACAGTCGTGTTGGCAGGCTAGCATTAGCCTTTTTAAAGAAAAATTTAAAAAAAAAATGTACCTACAGGTACCTCTATTTTTGAGTGTGTGGACAAGGAGGAGTGATCATCTCACTGCAGCTGGAGGGGCTGCTGCTGCACCAGGACAGAGTTAACTGTCGGGGAGTGAAGAAATATCAGAAAATGGCATTTAATTTTAAAAAGTGTTAACAGTATTGAACTTAAATCAAACAAATCAATTATTGAATGAAAAATAGGTTTAAGTGAAAGTGTGATCCATTTGAAAATGTATTTTAACATTTTTATGTGAAATGAAATGGCATCTTCTTAAAAAAAAAAAAAAAGGAAACTTGTCTTTTTACAGTTACAGGCTTTGCATGTTATTTCATGTGAGAGTTGTAAATTCACAGCTTATTTCCATAATTTTATCGTTATTATTCCGTATTTTTAAAAAATGGGGAAAAATGTAAAATATCACAAATACAATCTGTGATATTGCAGTTTTTTTAAACAGTGTATATACACACTGCTACAGACAATTTAGCAGCTGCACGTTAAAGAATCTTTAACATTTATGCATCAACTCTGAATCGTCCACATTTGCATGTCTTTGCAACTAAACAACTTATTCACCACTGCATGAATAAACGGTGTCACCTCTGGGAGGAGAACATTGAGGTAAATCCTTCAGTTTTCCAGTGAAGACTGAACCGTTGTGGTTTGTAATTGAGGTTGACTTGTTTAAAGAACAAGACACCATTAGCTACATCGCTCTCCGACAGAGGATATATGATCTCTGAAAGCAAGTAGCTCATTACAGTCATAAGCTGTGAGTATTTACAGCTGCCATCCAGGCTCCGCTCGCCACGTCAAGAGCGTTAATGATAATGTGCAACCTTCAATTACAGCAGAAGACAAGCACCCTGGCCGAGCGAGCATCAGTCACTAACACTGAGGAGGAGAGAGGGAGAACGACTGTACACGGATGATAAAAATAGAGCGTGAAAGTAAAAACGACAAACAAAAGAGACACAGAAATGAAGAAATTTAGAGGAGATGTAGACACTAATCTGCTCTCAGTTCTGCTTCCCATGTCCATAAACATAACGCTGCATGTCGTTCACTGCTAACGCAGAAAAAAGGACAGCAGGGAGGGAGAGAGAAACGATGTGGACAGAAGAAAAGCAGGTGACAGAAAAAAGGAAGATAGAAAAGAGACCAAAAAAAGTGAGGAGAGATTAGACGAGACACAATGAAAGCAGAGAAGAAATCAATATTCTAGGGATTAAAAAGAAATAACAGCGGTAAAAGGAAATGTGTGGAGAGGAGAAAGAAAGAAAAAGGAAGGAAAACTGTCAGAAGAAAACTGCTGGACTGACATTAACATCAGTCTAATGTCAGATGCGAACTACAGCAGGCTAAACCAGGCTAACAGGAGCAGCACCAGGTCATCAACAAACCCTCTCAGGACTAACTTTCTAGAAGCTCAGGGAGAACAAAAGCTCAGTTTATGGCCGAACTGGAGCTGAAATAATTCCCTCATCTCCCAGTTCAGTTTACCACCATCCAGGATGCAACCCAGTCCAGCTGACTGGACTCAAACTCCATCAGACCTCCTCAGAGCTGCACTTCTACGGGTCCTGTGATGAGATATTAGGATCAGTGAGGTGTGTCCAGCTCTGATGTCCGTCCACCGTTTGGGGGAAAAGAGTGTAAACCTACGAGGACGGGTTAAGATTCAGCTCTGCCACTTACGGATGGTTGATTTGAGCAAAGAAATTAAGATACAACAAAAGAATGTGAGACTGAAAGACATTTCTTGACAGGGTTCCTACACGTCCTGGAAAACCTGAAAAATGATTGAACATTTTTCCAGTCAGAAAACACATGGAAAATGACAAAAAGAGTCAAATGTCCTGCAAAAGTTTGAGTTGTTCCGGGAAATCATTTTTCATCTCTCTGCTTTGTCACCGCTTCATCGCCGTTCCGTTGCAGTTATGTCACCGTTCCGTTGCAGTTATGTGGCCGTTCCGTTGCAGTTATATCGCTGTTCCGTTGCAGTTATGTCGCCGTTCCGTTGCAGTTATGTCACCGTTCCGTTGCAGTTATGTCACCGTTCCGTTGCAGTTATGTGGCCGTTCCGTTGCAGTTATGTGGCCGTTCCGTTGCAGTTATGTCGCCGTTCCGTTGCAGTTATGTCGCCGTTCCGTTGCAGTTATGTCACCGTTCCGTTGCAGTTATGTGGCCGTTCCGTTGCAGTTATGTCACCGTTCCGTTGCAGTTATGTCGCCGTTCCGTTGCAGTTATGTCGCCGTTCCGTTGTAGTTATGTCACTGTTCCGTTGCAGTTATGTCACCGTTCCGTTGCAGTTATGTCGCCGTTCCGTTGTAGTTATGTCACTGTTCCGTTGCAGTTATGTGGCCGTTCCGTTGCAGTTATGTGGCCGTTCCGTTGCAGTTATGTGGCCGTTCCGTTGCAGTTATGTGGCCGTTCCGTTGCAGTTATGTGGCCGTTCCGTTGCAGTTATGTGGCCGTTCCGTTGCAGTTATGTGGCCGTTCCGTTGCAGTTATGTCAGCCGCTCCGCTGCAGTTATGTGGCCGCTCAGTTGCAGTTATGTCACCGCTCCGCTGCAGTTATGTGGCCGCTCCGCTGCAGTTATGTTGCAGTTATGTGGCCGCTCCGTTGCAGTTATGTGGCCGCTCTGTTGCAGTTATGTGGCCGCTCCGCGTAGTTATGTCACCGCTCCGTTGCAGTTATGTCGCCGCTCCGCTGCAGTTATGTCGCCGTCTACTTGTAGTTATGTCACTGTTCCGCTAAGTTATGTGGCCGTCTGCAGTTATGTGGCCGTTCTGTTGCAGTTATGTGGCCGCTCCAGTTATGTGGCCGCCTGCAGTTATGTGGCCGCTCCGCTGCAGTTATGTCGCCGTTCCTGCTGCAGTTATGTGGCCGTTCTGTTGCAGTTATGTGGCCGTGTATAGTTATGTGGCCGCTCCGCTGCAGTTATGTGGCCGCTCCGCTGCAGTTATGTCGCCGTCTGCAGTTATGTGGCCGCTCTGTTGCAGTTATGTGGCCGTTCCGCTGCAGTTATGTGGCCGCTCCGCTGCAGTTATGTGGCCGCTCGGTTGCAGTTATGTGGCCCGCTGGCAGTTATGTGGCCGTCTACATTGCAGTTATGTCACCGCTCCGTTGCAGTTATGTCGCCGCTCTGTTGCAGTTATGTGGCCGTCTGCAGTTATGTCACCGCTCCGTGCAGTTATGTGGCCGCTCCGCAGTTATGTGGCCGCTCCGTGGCAGTTATTGTCACCGTTATGTGGCCATTCCGTTGCAGTTATGTGGCCGTTCCGTTGCAGTTATGTGGCCGTTCCGTTGCAGTTATGTCGCCGTTCAGTTGCAGTTATGTGGCCGTTCCGTTGCAGATATGTCGCCGTTCCATCGCAGCTTCGTTGCTCTTGCGTTGCCGTTCCATTGCAACTTCGTCGCCGTTCCGTCGCAACTTCATCACAGTTCGGTCACAGTTCCATCGCAGCTTCGTTGCCATTATATCGCCGCTTCATCATCGCTTCGTCACCATTCCGTCACAGCTTTGTTGCCGTTGTGTTGCTTTTATATCACCACTTCATCTTCGTTTCATTGCATTTCGTCGCAGCGTCGTCACAGGTCGGTCACCGTTTTGTCGCTGCTTCGTCGCCGCTTAACATCAGCATGTCAGGGTTGACATGCTAATGTGAACCCTGATGATGCTCAGGCTCAGAATTTTATTTCATTGTAATACATACAAAGCAAAATGTTATCAGTTGACCTGGGATACACTGCGATATTTTCTATCGTTGCTCGCAGCCCCAACTCAACTTGTGTGAATCAGTCAAAGTTCAAAAGTTCACAACTTGCGATGTCTGTCCTCACACTGTACGAACTGATGCTTGGATGCGATCTTACTACTCACCTGTACGTGCTCAAACACAGGTCGGGGTCTTAAACAATCCCGACATACAACGCAATAAATACAGGTACTAGTAGTAGAAGAAGGCGACAATAACAACAACAGTGGCAGCAACAGCATGCTGTCACCAAAAAAACGCGCTGTTTTGGCCATTTGCGCTCTTCTTTGTGAAGAATTTGCCAAAAAGAAAAGGCGTTGGGGCGTGTGTGGACGAGGAGTTGGCTGAGCAGACGTGGGCTGTACGATCTGTCGGTTCTACAATGAGAACTCCGTCCAAATGTCACGCCGTGTAGCTTCCGGTTTACTGACGTTTTTGTTTCATGTATGTGAAATGTGAAATTTGCTGGGGAAAGAGTTCTCAGTCGGGTCGTGGCGCTGCTTCAACATGCGATTCACTCATGAGCCACGACACAAATATAAAACAGGTTTGATTTTCTCGTGATTCATGATTTCTGATCGGGAGCTCATCGTGAGGTGCCGATCGTCTCTCGTGACCAAGGCCGGATTATCCAATGGGCATTCTGGGCACAGGCCCAGGGGCCCACGCCCACGTGGGGCCCACTGTGAGGAAATGAACAGAATCAGATTGGAGGCTCCGCTTGGCAGGAATACATGTAAATGCATCGGTACTCCATCCAGTAGGGGGCCCCAGAGGGCTAACCGACTATGAATACTACAGAGCAGCAGCTCTCTCAGTGGAGAGTTTGTAACTAGACTGGTGGACTGGCGAAGAACTCATGAAAGCGGCCCCACCGCTACCTTTCGGTCTGGCTTCCAGTAGCAGCGCCTTTTTAACTGGATATGCTGCTGGCGAAATATTAATAACATAAGGTACGTTAGCTAACGTTCTTACAATGACCGTAACTCTTCGACCTCTTACGCAATTGACGTAATTTCAGCAGATTCTGAAAGCTGAGAACCGCAGCTTTGCGCTGATATGCAGCACATTACGGTAAAGACACCGGTGTGTGCGCTGTGTTCAGTTGTGCAGCGGTGAGAAAAACGATCAAAGTGGTAAATAATAGCGTCTTTCTGGAAGTTTGTTGTGTCGTTTACACATATCATATCATAAAGTGAAGGAAAAAAAGATGAGACAATCTAGACAAATACACAATTTTGTCACCCTGTGACAGAAAATAAAGTTTATCTCATTTTATGAGGAAGAAGAGAGCTCCTGCTGGATTTGTGGATGGGGATGAGGATGAGCAGCAGTTGTACACTAGATATTTATTCTTACATTATGTAACACCATTTATTTTCAATAGCTGGGGCAATTTTTCTCATTGGCTTTAACTAAAACTGCTGTATCATTTTCCATTTATGACTTTACTGTCTTATGTATCACTTTTATTTTTATTATCAAACCTAAAAATAATCTTGAGAGATTTAGTAGTTTCAATTTTTCCTTGAAAAAGGGGCAGAAGAATTCGCACAAAAAATATTTGTGGGAGATTTATTAGATTAATTATTGAGCTTTATTAATTTAAAAAAAAGAGAAAAATGGACCAGGTGGACTGTAACTATTAAACTGGTAAGAGCAGGTTTGTCTAATGAGGACAAGTTTTCTGCATGTTGATGAGAAAAGACAAGAAAAAACAAACAGAGACAGGATGATGGTGATATACAGAAGCTCATTCAGCTCTGAGCAGCTCAGTCCGTCCTCCTGGTGAGTTTGTGGCTGTCATGATGTTGAAGATAAAACAGAACTTTGACTATATCAGGTGAAAGCTTATCCATCAAGCTAGGAATGCTGAGTTATAGAATTTATAGAAAATAAATGACTCCAGTTCTTCCTGAAGTCAACAGTCATCTCTCATGTTGTGTTTGTGTTGAAGATGAGCTGATTCTGCACCCAGTGATCATCTCACCAAGTGACCAACCAGAAATGGTGAGAGTACAGTGCCTTGTGGTGCTTCAGTGCTGCTGACCTTCATCTCAGACACACTATGGTCTGGTAGCTGGTCAGAAATCCAGGTGGTGGAGGAGGAATCCACCTGGAACTGATGGAGCTTCTCACATACTGGAACAAAGCAGCTGAATCGTATTAAAAACATGTTAGAAATCAAAGAACATGACCCTCAAAGTGCTGCCTGATTGGTCCAGATGAGAGTGAGATCTCTGAAGCAGGTAGATGATGGTGCTTTCAACCTCAAGAACATTATGATATGCAGACTGGAACGGGTCCTGAGATGTTGACTGCTTACTGAGGTGAGCCAATGACAGTTTCTGCAGGACTTTCATGATGTGACATGTGAGGACAGCTGGTCTGTAGTCATCTGGCTCTGATAGTTTATAAAGACATAAGAGGAGGACAGAGAAAGAAAGAGATAGGAGGAAGATAAAGACGCAAAGAAACTCCAGATATTTACATGCGCTATAGTTTGATCGCAGTGTAGTGTTTTCATGTTGTTGCTGCCGGCTGAGAAATAATGTTTTACAATAATACTGAGTGAAATCTGAATGATGGACATTATATATGATGTCCTTTTGGTTGTGATTGGGGGGGCCCTTCAAGACTTTGTGCCCAGGGGCCCCTGCTTCCTTAATCCGGGCTTGCTCGTGACCCCCTTGTATACTGCACGACGAGAACACATGATTTGACCCCTGCGCTGGAGCAAGGTAGGAAAGGTCTCTATATTCTATCATGTCAAACTTGTAAAAATAATGCTGATAAAAAACATTTCAGCAGTTTCATTTAGTTGCATCATGTTGATCAGACTTTCTGAAACAAAAGTTCTGAAGTTTGAACCAAATCAAGATACAAGATCAAAAGGGGATCTTTACATCTTAAAAAGTACTTAAAGAGCAAAACCAGAGGTTCAGATCCATGAATGAGGGCCCTTTTCTTGTGGAAGACTGTCCTGATCCTGAACCTCTGAGGCATATCCAGGATGCAGCTAAAAAAAAAAGCTTTATTTTCACCCCCAGAATTTTCTGAGTAAACATTTCGTTCGAAAACATGTCAAGAAACTGACAATCATCCCATCAGTCAGGATGTGATATCTACATTTCTGAATCCCTCCGTTTCCTACTCATGTCACATCTGCTCGTTCTCTTTCCTATAGTAACTTGTCATTTTAAAACACTAAATAAACAACTCAGCAAACCAAATATTGGATGTTAATAATAAAGATTCCCAATAAGCCGGTTTATCATGGTGTTAAAGGCGATTGTTGAATCATTTCCAGGTAGTCTTTATGAAGCAGCGTTTGGAGAAAAATCCTGCTGGGGTCACAGAAATTAGATCCCACTGTCATAAGAAATATGAGTGACCTCATGAGGAAGCTTATCCACACCATCAAAGCTTGAAAGTAAATGATTCAGACTAGATTATTAACAAGCTGCAGCCAGATGCAGGGTATCGAGAGTTTTAACCCATTTTTCCCCACTGGCAACAATTATTGCCAAAGTGTATCACTGTTATTTTCTACGCACAATTAAAATTCTCAAAGTACTAATGCAACTTTTTCCACTCAAAAAGCTGCTATATCCTTCAAAACAAAGTAAAAAATGGAAAATATAAATACATAAGATTCAGAGGGACTCAACTGATAGAATTTTATGCCTTACAACTCCCCCCAAAAATAAATGGGTGAACCTAAGGAGTGTAAAACGTGAAAAGTGATCCTGACCTCCTTCACAAAGTCTGTCACATGTTCAATAAAAACTGTCAAAAAGATTTGCCTTTATTAAGCTTGAGAATGTGACGTTTCGGTGCGTAACTCCTCCCCGAGTCCCCCCAGCCGTCATCTTTGAGAGCTGAGCTGGAGAAGGCTTGAAGTTCAAAGTTGTTTACTGATATAAGAGAAGTGTCTAAAGTTTATTATCACTCCGTTTTATGATGCGAACGTGTGCGGTGAAAGGCTGTTACAGTCGATCGGATCCGAGCCCAACAGGACAGGAGCTAAACAGTGTTTGTTTTTTTGTTTTGAATCTGGGATTATTTTCATCCTGTTTCTTCTCCGTTCCCTAGCAACAGCTAATCTGGAATCTTCTTCATCCGTCTGTTCTCCAACATCTCCCACACAACGACCAATCCGGGACCATCTTCATCCCATCTCTTCTCTAATGGCCTCCCTAGCAACATTTAACCGACAATCTTCATCCCTCTCTTCTCGGACATCTCCCCTAGCAACGACCAACCTATTGTTTTCATCCTCTCTTTTCTGACATGTCGCCCCAGCAACAGCGAATCTGGAATCGTCTTCATCCCGTCTGTTCTCTGAGATCTCTCCAGTCAGTAAAAGTCAATGTGATGCTGACTCTCTTGTTCCATCTCTTTCCCTCTTTTCTTCCGGTTCTGCCATCTTGCATTTCTCTGATGAATTAGCATGGTTCGCGTACATCATGTTGCGATGCAGGTCCTGGTGTGTGATGCGATGTTGTGAAGCAAAATGTTGCTGTAAAGTGATGCTCTGGGACAGAGGTGTGGTTTCTCGGCCTCGGGATGCTGCAGCGCAACAACCACTCCAGAAACACACCTGGTAAATGTCACTGTGCCACTCAATGAGTCAAAATTGCAGAAAAATGCACAAAAAAGATAAATAAATAAAAATCATAAAGACGATATGTAATTAAATTGGTATTTAAATGGTCAAAATAATTTGTAGAATTACATATTTGGCATATTTGTTTTTTTGTCTCTAATGACCTGTATGGATCGGAAATTTTTGTGACCCATATGAGTGAAAATAAGTCAAACTTCAGAGATGATCAATCGCACAAAAACTTATAAATATTTCTGAAAAGTGATCACAAATGAAGACGAGGTCTCTGTTCTGGTCTGACTGTTTGCACAGCTCGTAATGTGTGTGCCGGGGCATGAACGTGTGATTATCTGAGTGTGAGTGTATGCAAGTGTGCATGTTGCATGTCTAACGGTGTGTTAGCGAGACATCAGACCGGCCAAGAAGCAGCAGCAGCAGTGATGTCAACCACAGGAAAAAAAGAAAGAGGTTCATGTTCAATTACACACGGCCTGTTCATGCGAGCTGATGCTCTCCTGTCTGCAGCTGCTGTCCGTCCGTCCGTCCGTACAGAGGCGCTTTGTCTTACATCAGACGGATGGCTGGCTGAGCTCGCCCCGTCCAGTTCAACAACCACTGGAGAGTAAATGCCTTGCTCAAAGGCAACCTCCAGGAAGACAAAAACAGCAGCAATGATGGTGAGGAACATGTAAAAGCTCTTCCAGCTCTCCAGACAATTAAAGACAGAGGAGAGGAGGTCAAAGGGGAGGAAGGAGGAAGGAGGGAGGATCTGGTGTCACAGCTCAGATTTGATGCTGCTCTGTGGCCTTCTCACCTCACCAAACAGCTCGTAGCTTATAAAAATCTAAAGATTTTTGTGTAATAACTGTAAAATGTCATTACCATCATGCTGGTGACAACGTTTCTGTGTGGTTTCTGATTAAGAGAGACATTAAAAGAAAAAATCTTAATGTATAAAGAAGGGCTGTCAAAAGATTAATCCTAAATTAATCCCACTGTCAAACAAGAGATTTTTTTGTAATTCTTTAGTACTGCCACATGCAGAAGATACATTAACTTTTGTTTTACAACTTAAAGGCTAAAACCAAGCCAGAGATCTGAGCGTCGTCCAGGAGCCTCATTTATAAAGCTGCTTACGCAGTTTTCCAGCCGCACAGATGCTGCAGATGGTCAAATTTAACCTACAGAATTTCCTGCACATTCGTCATAACTTAACCATGAGTGCTGTACTTTCACTCCATGATCATCTCCCATCATTACTGTTTGATGACATGGTCACTTGCTTTGCCCAACAACTCTTAAAACAATAGAAAGCCTATATTTAAAAAAAAAAAAAGCCTTAAAAACACTTGACAAAAAAACACTGTCTTATCATCATTGCCATGTCTTGAAAAAAATATAAATTACTGGACTTTCAGAATATGATCACCCTAAAAAAGTTTGCCTGGTATACAAGATCCTCCACTCCTCCGCTCCTTCACTATTGAAAGAATTCATTAAATGTAAAAACATCTCAATAAGAACAACGCCAGCCTCGACCAGAGGAGATGTAATCGAATCAAAGTTGCACTCACCATTAGTCAGGCTCTGCTCAGGAGCTGTACAAAATGAATATGAACGGTTTGTGTTCTAGTGTGTACAATATTGACTTGTATAGATTCCTTTGGATGAACCTGTTACAAGGAGCACTGCTTCTAAATGAAAGTTAATCTATTTTTTTTTTTATGTTAATCTTATCATTTTGTATTTCGGCATCCCTGATTGATATTTAGGGTTTTATCTGCATTTTATGTGATTTTATTGCTTGTGTTGTTATCTCCCTTATGTGACCCCTGCCCCTCGGACTGCAGATGGAAATTAGCCTTCGGCTAGAATCTGGCGTGTTTACATTCATGCATTTCTCATGTCTGCTCATTAACATGCACTGTCCCAATCAAATAGAATAATAATGTAATAATATCTGATATATCACAATAAAGAGCCGTCACAGGGATCACCAACATCAACATCTGGCATCTTTGGGCTCGTTGCTCAAAAATTTTGGAAACTCCTACTGTAGATCTATGTGTTGAAGTGGACCCGACCGACCCGCCACGCGCAGCTGTTGAGCAAGTCATCTGCGTTTGGATGAATGGAGTACCGCTGCAGCAACGTGCTTCTGTTCATCTGTGATTCCACTGTGACGTCCAAATAAAATGGTTTTATGAGCCTCCACCACCAACAAGCACCTCTTCTTGAATCTCTGTGAAATTGCATTTTCTTGTCTTCTCATTCGTCCAGATGAAGCTTTAAATGCCTCAGATCAGCTTATGTATCCATAGGGTGCTTTGCATTCACCATTTCTGGTAGGAAGTGGGTGTGTAGGGGGCGGGGCCAAATTCATCTGCACAAACTTCCAGGTAGAGTGATTTATAAAAGGGGAAAGTGCTTGGATCTGTGCACACGCACGGTTTTATGAATCTGAATATTTCTCGGTGTACGCAAACTTTGGGTTTTTGGAGCACGAAGAGTTTTAGTAAACATCCTACACAGTTTTATAAATGAGGACCTGAATTTCAGATCCACATTAAGACAGTTGTGAAGTCCACCTGTGAGGATCAGCAGCATTCTGGATTAAACCGGTGCCGTCTGAAGGGCATGCAAGGACGGGGTTTCAGTAGTCCAGCCTATAGATAAATGCAGAATTCATGGTGAGACACTTTTAATCCTCAATATGTTCTAGAAGTGATAAAAACAATGTGATTAATCAGGATTAATCCTTTGAGTATAAAGACATATTTGGATTTTGACTTGTAGATAGATGACAGCTCAGGAAAGTTTGGTTTGGAGAGGTATTGTGACATTTCATTTTTGAGAAAAAGAAAAACCAAACCTGCCGGGAATCAAGTAAACACCCACTTGGTCACAAGGTTTTGCTGAATTTTGGGAGTAATGTGTTAGTGAAAGCAAAAACAAGGAGTCCACAACTCATGTTTCATCTGATGAAGATGGTAAATAAATAAATAAAAGCTTAGAAACATGCCGTTTATCTTTTAATCAGACACTTTATCTGATGAAAAAAAAACCAGTCTGTGGCTTAAATCTTGACTAAAATGAGAAATCTGCTTCATAGATCTTTAAAATATTTCCACTGATGACTAAACTAAAGAAAACGAAGATGAGAAGGAAGACTTAATAAGAGAAGGAGAAACTGAAGGAGAAGTAGAGGATGAGAGGGAAGAGGAAAAATGACTGCAGCACAGTTCATGCAGAGCGGAGAGAACAGCCTTTTTCAGTTGTAAGGTTACTGTATCCATGGCAACAAGGCAAACCGGTAATTGCGAGATGAGTCAGAGTTGATAAGTTTTTCATCTGATTGTGAGTTGACTGGCGTTTGCAGCAGAGCAGCGAGTTCATTTAAGTAATAAACCACCAGGTTGTTGATGCCTCTCTCTCTCTTCTCTCTCTCTCTCTCACACACACACACACACACACCTTAAAAAGCCTTCATACACTGCAAAAACTGAAATGTTAGCAAGAACATTTTTCTCATTTCTAGACAAAATATTTTATCACACTCAAAATAAGATAAAAGTACCTAAAGGGAAACATTTCAGTGAGATATAAGATCTTGTTTTAAGACAATGCATCTTATTCAAGAAATCTTATGAAGAAAATTTGGCTTGTTCCATTGGTAGATTGTTTTTTCTTATCACAAGCAAAAAAAAACTTTGCCATTCTTTAATCCACATAAGTGGGATTTTTTTTTTTTTTTTAATTCTGCCAATGGAACAAGCAAAATTTTCTTGATAGGATTTCTTGAAATAAGATGCATTGCCTTAAAACAAGTTCCTATATCTCACTGAAATGTTTCTCTTTAAAGGAGTGATGACATAGCAGTTAAAAACTAGTTTATGTTGTTGGCATTACTGCATATGTAAATACTACAAAGAAAAAAACAGCATTTTTTACAGCGGAGTATTGTTTTGAAACGCCAGACCTCACTTCCTCAGTAATACAGTTGGGTCCGGTGATGATATGGAGCTTTACCCGGAGACCACGTTGACTTCATTTTGATTGGCTACACCTTATTTGGCTATGACCTTATTTGGAGAATCTAGGTCAAGCTGCGGTCGGAGTTTGCTAAAGGCTAACTGCTAGCAACATGGGCACTTCAGACAGTGTGAGCTACATTTATCAGACAAGACAGCATTTAGAAAATAAATAAACTTACAGGTAATGACAAGGTTGTGGCCCCCTCCCTCAGTGTTGCTGCAGAAGTTTTCTTATAAATCCATTTGTTTGAAAATCCAGACCTGACTGCACAGAAGTTACTACAAGCTCCATACACGAAGCTGAATCAGACAGGGAGGGGAGGGGGGAGCGGACGGTGCATAAACCGTTAGGAGAGAGAGAGGGGGGGCGCTGTTCACTTGATAGTGTGCTCTTATTGGAGCAATTAAATTACGTAGAATGATGGAACTATGTAGAATGATAGAACTACGTAGAATGATAGAACTACGTAGAATGATTGAACTACGTAGAATGATAGAACTACGTAGAATGATAGAACTACGTAGAATGATAGCCTGCTGTCTGATTCAACTGTTTCTGAGCAGAGAGACAAAGCTGACAGACCATAAACAGGAACTTTGATTCTCACTCTGGACATTCACATGGCCTCATCAGTGCACAATAGATCATATTACACCCCCAAAACCCCCAGAAAAGTGAAATTTGATGTCATGGCACCTTTAAGTAATTTTGTCTTATTTTGAGTGTGATATTTTGTCTCGAAATGACAAAAATATACTTGCTACCATTTCAGTTGTCGCAGTGTAAGCTGCTGCAGACAAACAAAGGAGGACAAAGAGGACGAGAGAAGAAAGGAGAACAGAAGATGGAATGAAAGCAAACAAAAACGATAACCACATGAAAATGAACAGCTGATGTTCAGGTGCTGTTTAAGGCCGGTCAGACCCGGGTGTGTCACCTATAGTGGTGGATGGATCGATACAAATATCAATATTATCGATGCAGCTTTTTCTTGTTGCAGCTGTTTTCATTTTTGCAGCTTTTTTTGTTGCAGTTGTTTCCGTTTATGCAGCGTTTTCTTCTTGCAGTTGTTTTTGTATATGAATATGCGCATTTGCAGCTGTGGGTCACCATAATAAAGTGATGAAATAGCTCTAAGAAACTATATGCATCAAATATGATTGATTAGGTGTTAAAGGGTTAAATTAATCCCAAAGAGAGGGGACCAAAATTTTTCCATAAGTCAAACATTCAGCCATTGGTATGAATAATTCACCTGTGCAGTCAGAACATGTCCTGTTTAATCACAGAACCTGAACATGTAGTTTTGTGTTCGTACGTCTGCTCTTCAGCATGAACCCTGTGACGTCATCCAGCTCTGACAGGTCACATGATACCGTCTCCACCTGCCTGTCAGTTCTCACAAATCATCATCATCATCACATCATGTCAAACTTTCCGGTCTGCCGACTGATATTTGTGTTCTGGGTTTGGTTCTGCAGTGACACCGGCTCTGCGGTTTGTCAGGTAGAACTCAGTTATAGAGGACGACTTTATGCCAGTTTGTCCACATCAAGCAGTAAAAGCAGCTTCAGGCATCTGTTTAACGTCAGAGAAGAGTCTAAATCTGGGAATGTGTGAGCTGTGAGATCAATGTCACGCTGAAAGCTGCTGCACAACCTTCATCGTCATCATCACTCTGCTCTGCAGGCTGTGTGTGGCGCTCTCACCTGAGTCGGAGCTGTACATGTAGACGAAGCGGGTCCAGTAGAAGTGCTCCAGCAGGGCCATGAGGGGCTCCTGCAGCTGGGGCCTCAGCTGCAGCACGAACTGGTTGTTGGTCTGAACTGGGAAGGACGGCGTGACGAAGCACACGTGCAGAGAGCTGCAGAAGGACATCAGCATGTTGACCGTCCGCCGGTCGTACAGGCCCATGATGGCGTACACGCCTTTGGAGAACTGGGAGCAGACTGGGAGAGAGGAAGAAGAGGAGAGAGGAAGAGGAGCAGAGAGGAAGAAGAGGAGAGAGACGGTTATTTAAATGAACTAAATGAACTACAGGAAATACTTCTTACTGACTAAAGAGATCATGATGGCTGATGCAAACAGAACGTGACATCATCAATCCATCCATCCATCCATCCGTTCATCCTATTTAGTCTGCAGGACACGGCGTCCATGCTGTATCAGTCCGATATCAAATGCTGTGTTGGAGTCAGACCGTTGATAGAGATGGAAGTCGTATCCGGTTACATCTGAACAGGGGAAAGTGAAGCCAGTTGGCCGTCCCCCCCCCCCATCGCCATCTTCCCATGTCGCGTTTGTCGTCACTCCCAGAAAAAAAAAAAGGCCAAATCGTGGCCTCGGGGCAAATGATTGACAGCTGACGTACTCTGGGCTAAATGCAAACCAAGCTAACTCAAAACTAACAGGAGCTAACGAAGATTAGCCTCCTGAGCAGCAGCATAAAGGTAAGACATGTTTGGACTCTGTTAGCTGCTAAAAAACACCATGTTGCTGCTCTGCTGCAGACTGAGACCTTACCGAGAGCTAACAAGGAGCTAACAGTTAGCCACCGGCCGGCAGGACGACATCCGGTCTGTCGCCTATCAATCAAAAGGACACGCCCCCTAATTATCTGTAATTTCAAGATTAAACAGCTAAATGGATGAGTTATAAAAGATTTCCCCCCTCACAGTTGACATGAAGGTAAACTTGACCTATTAAACCTAAAATGACGTTTGAACCAGGTTGTAAACGTGTTTATTTCTGCTGTTAACATGTTTATTTCTGCTGTAAATGTGTTTATTTCTGCTGTTAACATGTTTATTTCTGCTGTAAACATGTTTATTTCTGCTGTAAATGTGTTTATTTCTGCTGTGAAGTTGGCCTTTTTAACATGGGAGTCTATGGGGGCTATGTTTGTTCAATATCAGATGCTGCGTTGGACTGATACTGGATGCTGTATCGTAGCATCACTATTTATACTGAATCCTGAGTTTTCTACCAACATCCACAGCAAACATCACCATCACCCCCCCCCCCCCCTCTGTTTTCCATCATACTGCATCCCTCCATCCTGTCCACTTCCTCCTCCTTCATTTCCAGAAGCATCGCTTATCTTGTTGTGCGACTTGTTTTTAATCTCACTCTGATTTAATCTGATGTTTTTACAGGTATTTTGCATTTACAGAAACTCTTCTTCGTCCTCGTCATCCGTCCTGGAACTGAAGTCACGCTTCCCGTTGTGCCTCTGATGGTGAGCGTGTTGAAGCTTGCCATTTGTCGCGCGTGTTTACCCGTTTACCTGCTTTTTCTGTTTTATTCATCCAAACGCGACAGAATCTTCATTTGGTAATAAGCTGGAGATGATGAAGAGTCTTTATCGTCACGGTAACCGCGTCATTTCTGTCGCCGGCTTATCTGCTGCCGTGCAGCTGATGAAGTGCAGTTTGTCTCACACAAAAAGCGTCCTCGTGGTAAATCCCCGTCCTCACAATGGTGATAATCAAATTACTGCTCATGCAGAGCTGCTTCACAGCCAGGATTAAGTCGTAAGACAAAATAGTTCCCACTGCCGAGGCGCCACAAGTCATCCTGTAAATCAGCTCCTCTGGGATTAAAGCTGTCTGTATTTGTGTCGTCACCCTGAAAATCCTCATTTGGACGACGGGAGCGGAGCTGAGAGGCAGGACGAGGACGTCCTGAAGACCAGCTGAGACAGTCTGGGACAGCCGTCAGTCAAACGAACCAAAGGCGATTCCAGGATGAGAGGCTTATGGTGCTGAGCACCAGCAGAGCACAATTTCAGTACCATATTTGTAAAAGACAAACAAAACATTATGTGGGAAAGTCTGTGATCTGATCTGGATCCAACGGTGAACCAGATCCACCAAAACCCAATTTTTCCTCCTTATTTACAAAGTTTCTGATCATTTTCAAGCCGTAGATGGAAAGTCCTCAAAAATATCCATACCCCCCAGCTAAAGGAGCTGCATCATACTTTTCATACGTTCCAAAAGTCAACTACAGGCATATATAAGCTAAATATCTTCCTCTCACCACTATAGAAACTAATCTGCTGTAGAATATTTGTTTTTTACGCGACTAATTTCCAACAGGGAAGTAAAACGTCTGACTGCACTGAACCACCGAAGCTCTCGACCAATCTCAACATGTTTTACGCCCGAACAGTCACAGATTCTGAAGGTAACAGATCTGGTTTTAGCACCAGCTTCGTCACTCATGTGGACGTTATTTGTTAACATTGATGGATGATCGGACTCCGATCGACGGGATAAAATGGAGCAGCCTGTTATGGAGCCGTATGCTCGACGTACACGCAGCACCACAGAAACCCTGACAAGTAAGTAATTTAGCAAACAAATCATAGGCTAATAGTTAGCATTGAGCTGGGAGACCTTTCGCTAACTGGTGTTGTTGTCTGTCTGTGAGGCGTTTTTATGGTGGAACTACGTCAGGTTTCAGAAATAATCCCCCAAAAAACCACTTTACTGCCTGAGATTCATGAAGTTGTCAGGAGTGAATTTCACACACAAAGTTGAGGTTTTTTTCTGCTCGTGAAGATAAAATCTAATGACTTCTGGCAAGTTGATTCGTCCAGTACAACAGATAAACTCCAACGCCGAACGTCTGTTAGCTGATGGCTGTTTGTCTCTGAGGAAATCTTCCTGCAGGCTGTTCATTTCCTCCTCAGAGAGTGTGTATAGGTCAAGATTCTCCTAGTTTCTCTTGAGCAAAGAGGGCGTCTTGCTACGATGCTGCGCATGCGTATTTGTCGCTTCATGATTGGTGCCACCTCGTTGCGTACACCGGTGGTCAGTCGGTCATGTTAAGGAAGCTACAGCTTGGCCTGAATATTCAGATATATTACTCAAATATGCAAAAATGAAAAAAAAAAACGACTTCAATGAAGTTTTTATGGGGGAATAACACAGTAACATATTGAAAAGCTCTTAAAAATCCATTTTTCATGATACGGCTCCTTTAAAGTAAAGGCTAAATTCACAATAATAATTCAAATAATAACAAGAAACTAAAGAAACTGATAATAAATGAAAATTTACAAAATTATAATTTAGTAGAAAAAAAATGTTTTTGGATTGTTATTGAAACTAATATTTAAAAAAAAAACTTTCACAGACACATTAGAGCACCTTTCGCATGAACAGTGGACAAACATACCTGTTACCAGGTGCAGACGTCTGATTGGACGTTACAGAAAACACCTGATTGCAGAGTTTGTCTCAAAGTGTTGCTTAATAAAATTTTAGCTTTGGAGCCCCCATCATGCTTGTTTGCTTGTTTCATTTTTTGTGTGTTTGTTTTTAGTATTTCTCTCAAACCACAAAATCAATGTCATGATTTTCATAGAATTTTTATTTATTTTTACTTTTGTCAACTTCAACTTGTTTAACAAACAGCTGTGTTTTTTTTTCTTTCTTTAATTGGAGGGTATGAATAATTTTGAGGATGACTGTACGTGTCAGCACCTCACACCCTACGCATATAATCAGCTGATATCGACATTAAAAGGTGATATCAGAAAATATCAGTTTAGTTTTCTGCATATATCGGTATGGGTTTATATCCGATACTCAGAGTAATTCTAACACCATTGAGAGTAAAATGACCACCAGTGCTGGTGAAAATTTTCGGGGTTAAAACAAGTTTCCTCTTTCAGTGTATAATTGACTCTATCAAGTGTAACTAAGTGCACCCAGGAAGACTTGAATATTTCCCATCATGCTTTGTAACTCTCCTGTATGGTCCTGCACCATGAGTTAAGTGTAAATGTGATCCCTTTGGGTCTCCTTCGTGTGTAGTTTGTATTTATTAGCATATGTTGATGAAGATGATAGTTTGTTCTGTGCTTCACACTCACCTGACAGCAGATTTAGCATCAAGCAATTCTTCACAACTGTCACAAATTCTGTGATGCTGTCTTGAACACGAGTCATGGCCCAGCCCATAACTCAGTTCACGATGGGATAAATGTTATTATCAATACTTAGTTGTTCACTTCTAGTGTACACTAGAGATGGGCGATATTTTACCGTGTGCGATATATCGTCAAAGGAATTCCCCACAATAACAATTTGAGTTTATCGTTTTTATCGTGAGATGACAGTTTATCAGGTTGTGTTTGCAGTTTCCCTACTTTGGTTTTTTTTTAAATAAGCCCAGTTAGTTTTGCTGTTTGCATTGTTTGCATAAATGTGGAATTGGTACTCTTATTTCAGACTTGTTTGCTTAGTGTCATGACAGTTTCGCAGTACAGGTGCAATACTTGAATGTAATTGATATAGTTTAGTGGCTCTAGTATTTTGTAGGGCTTCAAGACTGAATTTAGTGACAGATTTATAATAAAAAATATTTTGCTGATAGTTTTTCTCGTCACTTATCGTTACTGTGATAAATAAGAGAAATTATCGTGATACATTTTTTAGTCCATATCGTCCATCCCTAGTGTACACCTCCACTAACTCAATACAGGGGCAAAAATTATGTTTGAGTTGATTTATCACCACGATAGAGTAACTCATTAACACTACTGAGAATCATATTAACTCTCTCCAGTGTTATTTACCTACAGTGTTAAGTTCTATTAAAACTGTACAGTGTAAGCCGGTGTTAAATTTGAACTCAATTATGAGTTCATTTTACTCTGAAATTTCAACACTAAGGACAAAGTTAATTCAACACTATTTTGATAAGGACCAAATACACTCGGATACAGTGTTAAATTCAACTCTAAGTGTTGATTTAACACTGCAAAATTTGCTGTGTAGGCCTACTGTGTATTTAATTAGTTATGTATGTTTTGTTTTACCGATATCTGATGTACCGATATTGTCCAACCCTTTATTTCCAATATCAACCAATACCAATTTCTGCAGACAACTGTGAGGTTGTTTCTCTCAAATTCTGAGAGATACAACTATATTCTGCTCTGAGAGCAAAGATCCCCAAATCTCCTTAACTCAGCCAGAGGAGTTCATTTTGGACATCTGGCTGCCAGATATCAGATACTAGCAGGTATTAGCCAACATGGGGCTAACTTTAACGTTTCTGACAACTTGGTAACTTTACCAACAACTCAGTGGCGCCCCCAAGGGGTGGCCATGACCACCCTAAAAAAAAAAAAAAAAAAGCTGGCCACCCCAGCAATAAATGATTTTTTTTCATTTATATTAACTTTTATGTGCTCTTACCACAGCGCAGCATGCTTTGTTTATATTTGAAAGTCAAAATCTTTATAAGCTAATAAAAATAAGATAAATAAAAAAATGTTACACTAGACCTACCATTTTCTGCCACTGCTCTTTCGCTGTAGTTCTCCGCGGGTCTTTCACGACTAATTAACTCGTCCTTTCTTATGTAAATTCACCCAGAAATGTCCACCCAGTTTCTAATGCCCCTTTCACATCAGCACCTTCTTAGCCCGGCCGACACCACCCTACCCCAGTTTAGTTTGTTCACATTACAACTGAGGGCAACTGAAGCCGTCTTCATCTCTGGTTTTCAGTGTGAGTGACGTCGTCATTGTGAAGTTTTGCGAAGTCATTTGTTTGCAAAACACACACTGAACAATAATGGACGAAGTTGAGCTTATGATTTACCTGCTGTTCGTTGTGGGTGTGCAGCTGGTAGACATGTGGAGAACTCCCCCAGTAATTACAGCAAGCCAAATATGTCCATTCATTCTACTTAAATTATTGGTGAAATTAAGGAGTTTTGCTGCAGGTAATGTCTTGTAGAGGCCGATTCATTCTGCCCCCTTCACGTCCATTTGTTGGATATATGCGGATCTACGACTAATCTGAATACACACTGCAAAAATTCAAATCTTACCAAGTATATTTTTCTAATTTCCAGTCAAAATATCTCATCACACTCAAAATAAGACAAAATTACCTGAAGAGAAATGACGTACATTTGACGTCCAGATGAGATGTAAATGTAAACGTCGGCTACACGTCTAAAACATGTCCAAAAATGACGTCTAAATCTTGGATTTATTTTGCACATTTGCTCCTTGACAGACGTCCAAAGGAGATACTTATTTGAACGTCAACTTAACGTGTAAAAGAGGTCCACTAATGACGTCTAAAACTTGGATTCATTTTGCATGTTACTTTAATGTCTAGATTTGGTCTTCAGATGGCGTCCAAATTCTAAACGTCATTACGGCGTCTCAAAAAGGTCCAATTTAGACGTCATATTTCCAACCTATTTTGCACGTCGCACTGACGCCTACATGTGGTGTTTGACGGGCCGACATAATACTGACACGATCTGCACGTCTCTCCGATACGGAAGAGGATTAGGGCCACTAGAGAAAAAAAAAGAAAAATTCTGAGAAAAAAGTCAGAATTCTGACTTAAATCTCAGAATTCTGACTTTTTCTCAGAATTCTGACTTTTTCTCAAATTCTGAGAAAAAGTCAGAATTCTGACTTAAATCTCAGAATTCTGACTTTTTTCTCAAATTCTGACTTTTTCTCAGAATTCTGAGAAAAAAGTCAAATTCTGACTTTAATCTCAGAATTCTGAGAAAAAAGTCAGAATTCTGACTTTTTCTCAGAATTCTGACTTTTTCTCAAATTCTGAGAAAAAAGTCAGAATTCTGACTTAAATCTCAGAATTCTGACTTTTTTCTCAGAATTCTGACTTTAATCTCAGAATTCTGAGAAAAAAGTCAGAATTCTGACTTTTTTCTCAGAATTCTGAGAAAAAGTCAGAATTCTGAGAAAAAAGTCAGAATTCTGACTTTAATCTCAGAATTCTGACTTTTTTCTCAGAAATCTGACTTTAATCTCAAATTCTGAGAAAAAGTCAGAATTCTGACTTTTTGAAATTGAAAAAAAAATCCAGAAATTTTTTTTTTTTTGTTCTGGAAAAAAGTCAGAATTCTGAGATTAAAGTCAAATTCTGACTTTAATCTCAAATTCTGAGAAAAAAGTCAGAATTCTGACTTTAATCTCAGAATTCTGACTTTTTCTCAAATTCTGACTTTAATCTCAGAATTCTGAGAAAAAAGTCAGAATTCTGAGAAAAAAGTCAGAATTCTGACTTTAATCTCAGAATTCTGAGAAAAAATTCAGAATTCTGACTTTTCGGAAATTGAAAAAAAAATCCAGAAATTTTTTTTTTTTTTCTGTTCTGGAAAAAAGTCAGAATTCTGAGATTAAAGTCAAATTCTGACTTTTTTCTCAGAATTCTGAGATTAAAGTCAGAATTCTGAGAAAAAGTCAGAATTCTGACTTTAATCTCAGAATTCTGACTTTTTCTCGGAATTCTGAGATTAAAGTCAGAATTCTGAGATTAAAGTCAGAATTCTGACTTTTTTCTCAGAATTTTTTTTTTTTTTCTAGTGGCCCTAATCCTCTTCCGTACTCCGACGTCCGATGTTTGGTGGAAAATTTGCTTTTTCTATTGGCAACATTATTTTGCTTGTTACAAGGAAAAAAAACTTAGCCACTCTTGAAATATGTAAAAAAAAAAAAAGAAAAGAAAAGAAAATGTTTTCCTTTAATGTTTTCTCTTTAAGTAATTTTGTCTTATTTTGTGTGTGATGAGATATTTTCAAAAGAAATCAGAAAAATATACTTGCTAAGATTTGAGTTTTTTTGGCGCAGCAGCATTTAAAGGAGTCAGAGTGATGCAGAAATGTTACTGGTGAGTAAATGCACAAATAAATTCCTAGAGACAAGGTCCTGGTTGAAAGAAACAAAAGT